>NC_069466.1:25152904-25165404 GCF_026875155.1 Cherax quadricarinatus | reverse complement strand
GCCATCCTAAACATGGAAACACCTATCACTCTCACCCCCCCTCCCCCCAAAAAAATGCTGACGATGGTCAAGACAGCACAAACACCTATCACACTCACCCCCAGAAGATAGTCAGGTCACATCACTTACTCACCCCGACAATACTGAGGACGGTCAGGTCACCATCAATTACTCACCCCAGACAATAATGAGGATTTTCAGGGCACAAACATTTATCACACACACAAGGAAAACAATATGATGTTCAATGAGGACAAATTTCACTTCCTCTTTTATTGAAAAGTGAAGAAATATCTTAGACAGAGTACACTTCAAACTCTAACCACATAACAGAACGAAAATATAATGTAAAGGGCCTGGGAGTGTTAATGTCCGAGGATCTCACCCTCAAGGATCACAACAGCGTCACTAGCGTCATTCAACAGCCCCATTCAAGGCAGGTGAAATCGCAGATCTAGAGAATGTACAGAGAACCTTCACTGCACATATTATTTAAGTCAAAAATCTCAATTACTGGGAACGTTTGAAGTCCCTTGACCTGTACTCCCTGAAACGGAAGCGAGAAAAATAATCATAATCTACACCTGGAAAATCCTAGAGGGACTGGTCCCAAATCTGTATACACAAATCACTCTATGCCAAAGCAAATGACTAGGCAGACGGTGCAACGAGTACACTAAAAGAAAATACAAGTGATGTCTGAGGATCTCACTTTCAAGGATCACAACAGTGCCACGATCACAAGTGCAAAGAAAATGATAGGATGGATAATGAGAACGTTCAAAACGAGTGATGCCAAGCCAATGATGATCCTTTTCAAATCGCTTGTTCTCTCTAGGCTGGAATACTGCTGTACATTAACATCTCCATTCAAAGCAGGTGAAATTGCAGATCTAGAGAGTGTACAGAGATCCTTTACTGCACGTATAAGTTCTGTCAAGCACCTTAACTACTGGGAACGCTTGGAAGCACTTGACTTGTACTCGTTGGAACGCAGGAGAGATATATCATAATCTACACTAGGAAAATCCTGGAAGGAATGGTCCCGAATCTGCACACAGAAATCACTCCCTACGAAAGTAAAAGACTGGGCAGGCGATGCAAAATGCCTCCAATTAAAAGTAGGGGCGCCATTGGTACACTAAGGGAAAACACCATAAGTGTCCGGGGCCCAAGACTGTTCAACAGCCTCCCATCAAGCATTAGGGGAATTGCCAATAAGCCCCTGGCTGCCTTCAAGAGAGAGCTGGACAGATACCTAAAGGTGCCGGATCAGCCGGGCTGTGGCTCGTACGTTGGACTACGTGCGGCCAGCAGTAACAGCCTGGTTGATCAGGCCCTGATCCACCGGGAGGCCTGGTCATGGACTGGGCCGCGGGGGCGTTGATCCCCGGAATAACCTCCAGGTAATCCCTGGCTGCCTTCAAGAGAGAGCTAGACAGATCCCTAAAGTCAGTGCCGGATCAGCCGGGCTGTGGCTCGTACGTTGGACTGCGTGCGGCCAGCAGTAACAGCCTGGTTGATTAGGCCCTGATCCACCGGGAGGCCTGGTCATGGACCGGGCTGCGGGGGCGTTGATCCCCGGAATAACCTCCAGGTAACCTTCAGGTAAGTGTCCGGGGCACAAGATTGTTCAACAGCTTCCCATCATACATAAGGGAAATTACCAATAGATCGCTGGCTGTCTTCAAGAGGGAACTGGACAGATATCTAGTCAGTGCCTGACCAGTCGGACTCTGGCTCATACACTGGATTGCGTGCAGCCAGCAGTAACAGCATGGCTGATCAGGTCCCCTGGAACGACCTCCAGGTGGACACCAAGTAGGAGTAAATACATACCCCAGAAAATACCGAGGATGGTCAAGACGGACGACCACACTCGCCCCAGAAAACACTAGGACGGCCAGGGCAAACAGACACCACAATCACTCCAGAAAATACTGAGGAGTCAGGGCATACAAACACCACATTCATCCCAGAAAATACTGAGGATTGTCAGGACATGCAAACACTTATTATACTCGCATCATGCCCAGTGTACAACAAACACCACGTTCAATGTTTTCCGCCCCTCACACACACGTGCTACTGAATCTTTTGTGGCTACTAGCAAGCATTAATGAGTTGGCAACACAAGCCTCTTGTGTCTGACCTACCTTAAGCCTTTTCACCTTGCTACCATTCATTATGTATATATTATATATATATATATATATATACATATATAATATTATATATTATATATATATATATATATATATATATATATATTATATATATTATATTATATTATTATTATTATTATTTTATTATCACACTAGCCGATTCCCACCAAGGCAGGGTGGCCCGAAAAAGAAAAACTTTCACCATCATTCACTCCATCACTGTCTTGCCAGAAGGGTGCTTTACACTACAGTTTTTAAACTGCAACATTAACACCCCTCCTTCAGAGTGCAGGCACTGTACTTCCCATCTCCAGGACTCAAGTCCCGGCTGCCGGTTTCCCCGAACCCCTTCATAAATGTTACTTTGCTCACACTCCAACAGCACGTCAAGTATTAAAAACCATTTGTCTCCATTCACTCCTATCAAACACGCTCACGCATGCCTGCTGAAAGTCCAAGCCCCTCGCACACAAAACCTCCTTTACCCCCTCCCTCCAACCTTTCCTAGGCCGACCCCTACCCCGCCTTCCTTCCACTACAGACTGATACACTCTTGAGGTTACCTGGAGGTTATTCCGGGGATCAACGCCCCCGCGGCCCGGTCCATGACCAGGCCTCCCGATGGATCAGGGCCTGATCAACTAGGCTGTTACTGCTGGCCGCACGCAGTCCAACGTACGAGCCACAGCTCGGCTGATCCGGCACTGACTTTAGGTATCTGTCCAGCTCTCTCTTGAAGGCAACCAGGGGTTTATTGGCAATTCCCCTAATGCTTGATGGGAGGCTGTTGAACAGTTTTGGGCCCCGGACACTTATGGTGTTTTCCCTTAGTGTACCAATGGCGCCCCTACTTTTTATTGGGGGCATTTTGCATCGCCTGCCCAGTCTTTTACTTTCGTAGGGAGTGATTTCTGTGTGCAGATTTGGGACCATTCCTTCCAAGATTTTCCAAGTGTAGATTATGATATATCTCTCCCTCCTGCGTTCCAACGAGTACAAGTCAAGTGCTTCCAAGCGTTCCCAGTAGTTAAGGTGCTTGACAGAACTTATACGTGCAGTAAAGGATCTCTGTACACTCTCTAGATCTGCTATTTCACCTGCTTTGAATGGAGATGTTAATGTACAGCAGTATTCCAGCCTAGAGAGAACAAGTGATTTGAAAAGGATCATCATGGACTTGGCATCTCTCGTTTTGAAAGTTCTCATTATCCATCCTATCATTTTCTTTGCACGTGCGATCTTGGCACTGTTGTGATCCTTGAAAGTGAGATCCTCAGACATTACTACTCCCAGGTCCCTTGAAGTCACTCTGTTTCGCTCCATTCTCTCTACATGTCCGAACCACCTCAACAACCCTTCCTCAATCCCGCACCTCCTCCTAACTTCCAAACTACGAATTCTCTGCAGTATATTCACACCACACATTGCCCTCAGACATGACATCTCCACTGCCTCCAGCCTTCTCCTTGCTGCAACATTCATCACCCATGTTTCACACCCATATAAGAGCGTTGGTAAAACTATACTCTCATACATTCCCCTCTTTGCCTCCAAGGACAAAGTTCTTTGCCTCCCCCAGACTCCTAAGTGCACCACTCACCCTTTTCCCCTCATCAATTCTATGATTCACCTCATTTTCATAGACCCATCCGCTGACACGTCCACTCCCAAATATCTGAATACATTCCCCTCCTCCATACTCTCTCCCTCCAATCTGATATCCAATCTTTTATCACCTATCTTTTTTACCCTCATTCCCTTACTCTTTCCTGTATTCACTTTTAATTTTCTTCTTTTGCACACCCTTCCAAAATTCATCCACCAATCTCTGCAACTTCTCTTCAGAATCTCCCAAGAGCACAGTGTCATCAGCAAAGAGCAACTGTGACAACTCCCACTTTATGTGTGATTCTTTATTTTTAACTCCACGCCTCTTGCCAAGCCCCTCGCATTTATTTTCTCTTACAACCCCATCTTATATATATTAAACAACACACGGTGAATCACACATCCTTGTCTAAGGCCTACTTTCTGGGAAATAATTTCCCTCTTTCCCACATACTCTAACTTGGAGCCTCACCCATCCTCGTTAAAAACTCTTCACTGCTTTCAGTAATCTACCCCCCTACACCATACACCTGCAACATCTGCCACATTGCCCCCCTATCCACCCCGTATACGCCTTTCCCAAATCCATAAATGCCACAAGACCTCTTTAGCTTATTAAATATGTTTACCTTATATTTTCACTGTTAACACTGGTCCACACACCCCTACCTTTCCTAAAGCCTCCTTGTTCATTGCTATCCATTCTCCGTCTTACTCTTAATTCTTTCAATAATAACTCAAACCATACACTTTACAGGTATACTCAACAGACTTATCCCCCTATAATTTTTGCATCTCTTTTTGTCCCTTTGCCTTTATACAAAGGAACTATGCATGCTCTCTGCCAATCCCTAGGTACCTTACCTTCTTCCATACATTTATTAAATAATTGCACCAACCCTCCAAAACTATATCCCACCTGCTTTTAACATTTCTATCTTTATCCCATCAATCCCGGCTGCCTTACCCCCTTTCATTTTACCTACTGCCTCACGAACTTCCCCCACACTCACAACTGGCTCTTCCTCACTCCGACAAGATGTTATTCCTCCTTGCCCTATACATGAAATCACAGCTTCCCTATCTTCATTAACATTTAACAATTCCTCAAAATATTCCCTCCATCTTCCCAATACCTCTAACTCCCCTCTCCTATTTTTAACTGACAAATCCATTTGTTCTCTAGGCTTCCTTAACTTGTTAATCTCACTCCAAAACTTTTTCTTATTTTCAACAAAATTTGTTGATAACATCTCACTCACTCTCTCATTTGCTCTCTTTTTACATTGCTTCACCAGTCTCTTAACCTCTCTCTTTTTCTCCATATACTCTTCCCTCCTTGCATCACTTCTACTTTGTAAAAACTTCTCATATGCTAACTTTTTCTCCCTTACTCTCTTTACATCATCATTCCACCAATCGCTACTCTTCCCTCCCGCACCCACTTTCCTGTAACCACAAACTTCTGCTGAACACTCTAACACTACATTTTTAAACCTACCCCATACCTCTTCGACCCTATTGCCTATGCTCTCATTAGCCCATCTATCCTCCAATAGCTGTTTATATCTTACCCTAACTGCCTCCTCTTTTAGTTCATAAACCTTCACCTCTCTCTTCCCTGATGCTTCTATTCTCCTTGTATCCCATCTACCTTTTACTCTCAGTGTAGCTACAACTAGAAAGTGATCTGATATATCTGTGGCCCCTCTATAAACATGTACATCCTGAAGTCTACTCAACAGTCTTTTATCTACCAATACATAATCCAACAAACTACTGTCATTTCGCCCTACATCATATCTTGTATACTTATTTATCCTCTTTTTCTTAAAATATGTATTACCTATAACTAAACCCCCTTCTATACAAAGTTCAGTCAAAGGGCTCCCATTATCATTTACACCTGGCACCCCAAACTTACCTACCACACCCTCTCTAAAAGTTTCTCCTACTTTAGCATTCAGGTCCCCTTCCACAATTACTCTCTCACTTCGTTCAAAGGCTCCTATACATTCACTTAACATCTCCCAAAATCTCTCTCCTCTACATTCCTCTCTTCTCCAGGTGCATACACGCTTATTATGACCCACTTTTCGCATCCAACCTTTACTTTAATCCACATAATTCTTGCATTTACACATTCATATTCTCTTTTCTCCTTCCATAACTGATCATTCAACATTACTGCTACTCCTTCATTTGCTCTAACTCTCTCAGATACTCCAGATTTAATCCCATTTATTTCCCCCACCGAAACTCTCCTACCCCCTTCAGCTTTGTTTCGCTTAGGGCCAGGACATCCAACTTCTTTTCATTCATAACATCAGCAATCATCTGTTTCTTGTCATCCGCACTACATCCACGCACATTCAAGCATCCCAGTTTCATAAAGTTTTTCTTCTTCTCTTTTTTAGTAAATGTCTACAGGAGAAGGGGTTACTAGCCCATTGCTCCCGGCATTTTAGTCGCCTCATACGACACGCATGGCTTACGGAGGAAAGATTCTTTTCCACTTCCCCATGGACAATAGAAGAAATAAAGAAGAGCAAGAGCTATTTAGAAAAAGGAGAAAAACCTAGATGTATGTATATATATATGCATGTGCATGTCAGTGAAGTGTGACCAAAGTGTAAGTTGGAGTAGCAAGATATCCCTGTTATCTAGCGTGTTTATGAGACAGAAAGACACCAGCAATCCTACCATCATGCAAAACAGTTACAGGTTTCTGTTTCACAGTCATCTGGCAGGACGGTATTACTTCCCTGGGTGGTTGCTGTCTATCAACCTACTACTATATATAAATATATATATATTTATATATATATAATATATTAATATATATATTATATATATATATATACATATATATGTCGTGCCGAATAGGTAAAATTGGTCAATTAGTAAAAACTCATTTAAAATTAAGCCCTTTCTACAATTTTCTCTTATACGCTTAAAGATAATTTCTTTTAAGTTAGGTTGATGTAAAATTAATAATTTTGTACCAAAAGAGCCTTAAAAAACTTACCTGACCTAATTATAACAAGGCAATTTAATTTAGCCCAATCCAACTAAATATACTTTAGATAAGTTTACAATAATTTAATAAATAAACACAATGAAAACTATTTTGTTTCGTTGGATATAATACAAACTCATCTCATTCAGTAGCACGTAAGATTAATGTAAGAGACCTAGGAGTGATAATGTCAAAGGTTCTCACATTCTAGGGTCACAACAATTTTATTATCACAACGGCATGCATGGAAAATGATAGGCTGGGTAACTAAAAACCTTAAAAAAAAAAGAAATGCCATGCCGATGATGATACTGTTAAGTCAAGGTTGTTCCATCTAGCCTGGAATATTGTTGTACACTAACAGCTCCTTTCAAGGTTGTTCCATCTAGCCTGGAATACTGCTGTACACTAATAGCTCCTTTCAAGGTTGTTCCATCTAGCCTGGAATACTGTTGTACACTAACAGCTCCTTTCAAGGTTGTTCCATCTAGCCTGGAATACTGTTGTACACTAACAGCTCCTTTCAAGGTTGTTCCATCTAGCCTGGAATACTGTTGTACACTAACAGCTCCTTTCAAGGTTGTTCCATCTAGCCTGGAATACTGTTGTACACTAACAGCTCCTTTCAAGGTTGTTCCATCTAGCCTGGAATACTGTTTACACTAACAGCTCTTTCAAGGTTGTTCCATCTAGCCTGGAATACTGTTGTACACTAACAGCTCCTTTCAAGGTTGTTCCATCTAGCCTGGAATACTGTTGTACACTAACAGCTCCTTTCAAGGTTGTTCCATCTAGCCTGGAATACTGTTGTACACTAACAGCTCTTTCAAGGTTGTTCCATCTAGCCTGGAATACTGTTGTACACTAACAGCTCCTTTCAAGGTTGTTCCATCTAGCCTGGAATACTGTTGTACACTAACAGCTCCTTTCAAGGTTGTTCCATCTAGCCTGGAATACTGTTGTACACTAACAGCTCCTTTCAAGGTTGTTCCATCTAGCCTGGAATACTGTTGTACACTAACAGCTACTTTCAAGGTTGTTCCATCTAGCCTGGAATACTGTTGTACACTAACAGCTCCTTTCAAGGTTGTTCCATCTAGCCTGGAATACTGTTGTACACTAACAGCTCCTTTCAAGGTTGTTCCATCTAGCCTGGAATACTGTTGTACACTAACAGCTCCTTTCAAGGTTGTTCCATCTAGCCTGGAATACTGTTGTACACTAACAGCTCCTTTCAAGGTTGTTCCATCTAGCCTGGAATACTGTTGTACACTAACAGCTACTTTCAAGGTTGTTCCATCTAGCCTGGAATACTGTTGTACACTAACAGCTACTTTCAAGGTTGTTCCATCTAGCCTGGAATACTGTTGTACACTAACAGCTACTTTCAAGGTTGTTCCATCTAGCCTGGAATACTGTTGTACACTAACAGCTCCTTTCAAGGTTGTTCCATCTAGCCTGGAATACTTTTGTACACTAACAGCTCCTTTCAAGGTTGTTCCATCTAGCCTGGAATACTGTTGTACACTAACAGCTCCTTTCAAGGTTGTTCCATCTAGCCTGGAATACTGTTGTACACTAACAGCTCCTTTCAAGGTTGTTCCATCTAGCCTGGAATACTGTTGTACACTAACAGCTCCTTTCAAGGTTGTTCCATCTAGCCTGGAATACTGTTGTACACTAACAGCTACTTTCAAGGCAGCAAACATGCAATTTGGAGAATGTACAGAAGTTAACTATTTTTTTTATTTCTTTAACACATCAGCCGTCTCCCACCAAGGCAGGGTGGCCCGAAAACGAAAAACTTTCATCATTCTCTCCATCACCGTCTTACCAGAGGCGCGCTTACACTACATTATAAAACTGCAACATTAACACCCCTCCTTCAGAGTGCCGGCACTGTACTTCCCATCTCCAAAACTCAAGTCCGGCCCACCGGTTTCCCTGAATCCCTTCATAAATGTTACCTTGCTCACACTCCAACAGCACAACAAGTCCTAAAAAACATTTGTCTTCATTCGCTCCTAACACGCTCACGCACGCTTGTTAGAAGTCCAAGCCCCTCGCACACAAAACCTTCTTTAATAATATACTGATGAGTCACACTATTGAGTAAAATTTAATCTCATGTACTGTATGAATTCTCTTCTGTACTGAGTAAATTCCCTTCTATCTCCAGGTACCCCCTCCCTCCAACCATTCCTAGGCCGACATGTACCCCGCCTTCCTTCCACTACAGATTTATACACTCTTGAAGTTATTCTATTTGGTTCCATCCTCTCTACATGTCCTACCCACATCAACAACCTCTTCTCCTGTATAAGTATAATCGAACACCTATAATACCGGGAATGCTTTGAATCCCCTCGAACTAGATTTACGTCTAACCCCACAAATCCTAAATCATCCTCACGCATCCATGACTATACAACGTCCATATCCACTACTGGAACACGTGTACAAGCCTTCAAGAGAAAACTGGGTATCTCCACCAAATGCCAAATCAACCAGGCTGTGGTAGATATGTGGGCCAGCGGGCCTCCAGCAATAACAGCCTGGTTGACCAGGCAAGCACCAGACAAGCCTCGCCCAGAGTTGGGCTCCGAAAGTAGAAAAACTCTCGAAACTCATCAAATGTAAAGGTACACACCCACGCCCACCTCTCAAACATCCACGCAATCACACTCAGACCAATACACACACGTCTACGCCTACCACCCCCCAAACCATCGCCCACTCCCACCCCTATCAAGCCACATATATCCAACAACGTCCAGACCCACCTATAAAGTTTCTCATCCCAGAGCCACGTGTATCAATAAATTAGATGAGAGAATTAGTGTGTGTGTGTGTGTGTGTGTGTGTGTGTGTGTGTGTGTGTGTGTGTGTGTGTGTGTGTGTGTGTGTGTGTGTGTGTGTGTGTAGTGTGTGTAGTGTGTGTAGTGTGTGTAGTGTGTGTAGTGTGTGTAGTGTGTGTAGTGTGTGTAGTGTGTGTAGTGTGTGTAGTGTGTGTAGTGTGTGTGTGTGTGTAGTGTGTGTAGTGTGTGTGTGTGTGTGTGTGGTGTACTCACCTATTTGTACTCACCTATTTGTGGTTGCAGGGGTCGAGTCTTAGCTCCTGGCCCCGCCTCTTCACCGGTTGCTACTGGGCCCTCTCTCTCCCCGCTCCATGAGCTTTATCAAACCTCGTCTTAAAACTGTGTATGGTTCCTGCCTCCACTACGTCATTTTCTAGGCTATTCCACTGCCTTACAACTCTATGACTGAAGAAATACTTCCTACTATCTCTCTGACTCATTTGTGTCTTCAACTTCCAATTGTGGCCTCTTGTTTCTGTGTCCCCTCCCTGGAACATCCTGTCTTTGTCCACCTTGTCTATTCCACGCAGTATTTTATATGTCGTTATCATGTCTCCCCTGACCCTCCTGTCCTCCAGTGTCGTCAGGCCGATTTCCCTTAATCTTTCTCCATAGGACATTCCCCTTAGCTCTGGAACTAACCTTGTCGCAAACCTTTGTACTTTCTCTAGTTTCTTGACGTGCTTTATCAAGTGCGGGTTCCAAACAGGTGCTGCATACTCCAGTATGGGCCTGACATACACGGTGTACAGTGTCTTGAATGATTCCTTACTAAGGTATCGGAATGCTGTTCTCAGGTTTGCCAGGCGCCCATATGCTGCAGCAGTTATCTGATTGATGTGTGCTTCCGGAGACATGCTCGGTGTTATACTCACCCCAAGATCTTTCTCCTTGAGTGAGGTTTGCAGTCTTTGGCCACCTAGCCTATATTCTGTCTGTGGTCTTCTGTGCCCTTCCCCTATCTTCATGACTTTGCATTTGGCAGGATTAAATTCGAGAAGCCATTTGCTGGACCAGGTGTCCAGTCTGTCCAGGTCCAGTGTGTGTGTGTGTGTGTATGTGTGTGTGTGTGTGTGTGTGTGTGTTGTGTGTGTGTGTGTGTGTGTGTGTGTGTGTGTGTGTGTGTGTGTGTGTGTGTGTGTGTGTGTGTGTGTGTGTGTGTGTGTGTGTGTGTGTGTGTGTGTGTTGTGTGTGTGTTGTGTGTGTGTGTGTGTGTGTGTGTGGTGTGTGGTGTGTGTGTGTGTGTGTGTGTGTGTGTGTGAAGTGTGTGTGTGTGTGAAGTGTGTGTGTGTGAAGTGTGTGTGTGTGTGAAGTGTGTGTGTGTGAAGTGTGTGTGTGTGAGTGTGTGGTGTGTGTGTGAATGTGTGTGTGAGTGTGTGTGTGTGAGTGTGTGTGTGTGTGTGTGTGAGTGGTGTGTGTGTGTGTGTGAGGTGTGTGTGTGTGTGTGTGAGGTGTTGGTGTGTGTGTGTGTGAGGTGTGTGTGTAGTGTGTGTGTGGTGGTGTGTGTGTGTGTGTGAGGTGTGTGTGTGTGTGTGTGAGGTGTGTGTGTGTGTGTGAGGTGTGTGTGTGTGTGTGAGGTGTGTGTGTGTGTGTGATGTGTGTGAGTGTGTGTGTGAGGTTTTGTGTGTGTGAGGTGGTGTGTGTGAGGTTGTGTGTGAGGGTTGTGTGTGAGGTGTGTGTGAGGTGTGTGTGAGGTGTGTGTGAGTGTGTGTGAGGTGGTGTGTGGTGTGTGTGGTGTGTGTGTGTGTGTGTGTGTGGTGTGTGTGTGGTGTGTGTGAGGTGTGTGTGAGGCGTGTGTGAGGCGTGTGTGTGAGGCGTGTGTGAGGCGTGGTGTGAGGCGTGTGTGTGAGGCGTGTGTGTGAGGCGTGTGTGAGGCGTGTGTGTGAGGCGTGTGTGAGGCGTGTGTGTGAGGCGTGTGTGTGAGGCGTGTGTGTGAGGCGTGTGTGTGAGGCGTGTGTGTGTGAGGTGTGTGTGTGAGGTGTGTGTGTGTATACGCACCTGTTTTGTAATTGACTATTTGTGGTTGCAGGGGTCGATTCATAGCTCCTGGCCCGCTTCTTCGCTAGTCGCTACTAGGTTCACCTCCATGCTGCTTGCTTTATTGCACCTCATCTTAAAGCTATATATGTACGCGCGCGCGCGCGAGCGAGACAGACAGACAGAGAGGGAGGGAGAGGAGGGGAGAGAGAGAGAGAGAGAGAGAGAGAGAGAGAGAGAGAGAGAGAGAGAGGAGAGAGAGAGAGAGAGAGAGAGAGAGAGAGAGAGAGAGAGAGAGAGAGAGAGAGCAGCGAGCAGCAAAATACCAAGGTAGTTATGAGCAGACTGGGGAAATCAATACACTACACTGAACAACAAGAGGAAGAGGGAGAGCCTCATCCACTGTGTCAGCAGAGAGAGAGAGAGAGAGAGAGAGAGAGAGAGAGAGAGAGAGAGAGAGAGAGAGAGAGAGAGAGAGAGAGAATCACATGCATATGCAGACGACTATACACTGACATTCACTTATCCAAGAGAAGAAATGCCAGCTGCTCTAAGCTACATCAATCACCAGCTGAGAGCTATATCAGCTTGGGGAAGTAGATGGCAAGTAACATTTGCACCTGAGAAAAGGCAAATGATGATCGTCTCTAGGCACCATGATGGTAATGCTGGTGCAGTAGTAAGGATGAATGGGAGGGTGTTGGCACCTGGAGAAGTTGATATCCTTGGGGTGAAATTTGACTCCAAACTAACCATGAAGAACCACGTGGTAAATCTTGCAAACAAGGCAGCCCGGAAGCTTACAGCACTTTGCCGTATCTCGCATCTACTTGACAGTAGGGGTTGCAAGATTCTGTACGAGGCACAAGTACG
>NC_069466.1:25082904-25147904 GCF_026875155.1 Cherax quadricarinatus | reverse complement strand
GTTTGCTCTAGCAGGTGGTAGCCACACAAGTCAGCTGTTCACATCAACGGTTGATTGGTGGTATATCATGTGGTAGCAACATTTAGGTCAGCGGCGTTGGCTGGAGCAGGTGGGTGTCATAGCCTCGATTCTATCTTACAATTGTTGTCAAGGTTGGGACTGTTGGTTGTGGCGGGTATTGCTGACAGGTTTGGTAGATAAAACACCTTGTACAGAGAAAAAATCTTTACTGTATTATAAATAAAGTTTATTTTTGAGTAGGACTTTAGCGAGTTGACCTGATAAAGATCTACCCACACCTGCCTACAAAGGTCGGCCCTGGTACTCTGTTTCACTAAAAAACAACCGTTTACTATCACTCCAGTCTCCAAAGTTACCTGGAGGTTATTCCAGGGATCAACGCCCCCGCGGCCCGGTCCATGACCAGGCCTCCCGGTGGATCAGGGCCTGATCAACTAGGCTGTTACTGCTGGCCGCACGCAGTCCAACGTACGAGCCACAGCCCGGCTGATCCGGCACTGACTTTAGGTATCTGTCCAGCTCCCTCTTGAAGGCAGCCAGGGGTTTATTGGTAATACCCCTCTAAATTGCCTCTAATTTTTTTTCTCCCAAAACAACACTTTTTATGCGATTGATATTTTCTGGGGCACACGGGTATCCCTCTGCCAGCCCGAAGAAACTAATAAAAATATGCAGCAACATTAATACGTCTAATATAACATCTAATATGATCAGTTTCAAGGGGTTTTTCTAACCTGACAGCCAGGCCTGAGGCAGTGTTCAACTTTTTTTTTTTTTGCACTAACAAGCGTCTTGTACACTGTATCGTATTGTACACTGACAAATGTCTTAATGTAACGTTCAATATTTTACACTAACAAACCTAATATAATTCGCCGTTTGTATTAATATACGTATTCTTTTAATTATACACACTAGTAATACTGCATACTTTCCAATAAACATCTAATTTAACCACTACTACAGTAAGATCATGGATTCACCTTTTGCACTAATAAATGTTTAGTATAATGTTCAATACTTTGCGCTTATAAAAGATCGGTTATAATGTTGAACATTTTCAATAATTAACGTCTATTTAAGTCACTATAATAAAATGTTCCATATTAAAAAAAAATGATAATTTAGCCACTAGTATGATATCCCTTCTTTTGCACTAGGAAAGCTTATTAAGGTCTAACCTCCTATGTGTTATGTGTGACAATCTATATAACTGTATTTGTGTATACCTGAATAAATTTACTACTTACACTCGGTAAATGCCATGTATAACATTCCCCTTTGCACCACATATTTATATGTAGTCTAATGCGTCCTCATTTGCACTAATAATAATGTTTATATTCCTGGTAAAGTTGTAAACCTGAGGGGCCAGTACAGCGCCTGATAAATGCAAGATAATCAAGTTGTTATTTAGATTCATTACACAAGTTTAGATTCTTAAAATTTCTTGTATAGTAACATAGGTGTACATTAACGTCACAGTGGCCTAATTACGTGGATTTGATTCAAGGGAAGGATCAAGAGCCCTTCACTGACATACCTGGAGTTTACCTAGAGAGGGTGTCGAGGGTCAACGCCCCCGCGGCCCGGTCTGAGACCAGGCCTCATAGTGGATCAGAGTGTGATCAACCAGGCTGTTACTGCTAGTCGCACGGTTGGTCAGGTTCTGACTTTAGGTGCCTGTCCAGTGCCTTCTTGAAGACAGCCAGGGGTCTATTGGTAATCCCCCTTATGTATGCTGGGAGGCAATTGAAGTCTTGTGCCCCGGACACTTACTGTGTTGTCTCTCAGTGTACTAGTGGCGCCCCTGCTTTTCATCGAGGGAATGTCGCATCTCCTGCCGAGTCTTTTGCTTTCATGGGGAGTGATTTTCGTGTGCAGGTTTGGTACCAATCCCTCCATGAAGACACTTAAGGGTTTACACATATACTGTACACGGAACATTAAGCATTTTTTACAACGAGTAAACGTCGAGTATAATTGATTTATACACAATAAATATGTGGTACAATGTTTGTTTTTCACTAATAAATGTGTAGCATAATTTTTCCATCTTTACACTTAAATGTGCAGTATTATTTTTTTTTTTTGCTTATAAAAGTGTAGTCTAATGCAGCATCCTATTAAATTACACGTGTAGTAAAATGTTTTTCCACCTATACATGTCTAGTATAAACAATGCTTTTTCCACTTATAAATGTATTGTATTTTGCTTTTCCACTCGTGTGTAGTAGAATTTACCATTTATCTCCTTGCTATATTAATTTCTACACTACTATATGAGTAACATAAAGCTTCTAACTTGAACACTAATAAAAACTAACCTTAGTACAATACAAAAAAAAAAGCCTTTTTAATTGCAAAAAAAAATCAGAATATTTTTTTAAAAAAATAACCCTCTTACTTAAATACATTTTTTTCTGTTTTGTAATAGTAAACCTCTTAGATAAATGATCATTTTCTTTCCATTAAAAAAAATCAGAGCTCTAGAAAGAACATTTTAAGCATTTAAAATAAAGTTCCAACTTTTTCAAACTAACGATTATTATAATTTGTTTGTACTGAATATCGAAGCAGTTAGTGTATTAGATTTAAAGCCTAGTGACTACCCAAGGAGCATTATGGCTGCATATCAACTGTATACCAGCAGTCTCAGTATACTTTAATATCCGATATAGGAATTAAAGTAAACTCTGTACGATATATATATTATATATATATTATATATATATATATATATATAATATATATATATATATATATATATATATATATATATATATATATATATATATATATAGTGCCGAATAGGTAAAACGCAATTTAGTCTTAAACAATAACGCTCTTCTTGCCAAATATGGCAAGCGAAAATAATTTGTGTATGCAATAATTTCGCAAAAATCATTCTGAACCAAACGAAAAAAATATATTTCATTGCGTTTATTATTATTATTATTATTATTATTATTATTATTATTATTATTATTATTATAACTTATCTAAAATATATTTAGTCGGATTAGGCTAAATTAAACTGCGCTTGTTATAATAAGGTTAGGTTAAGTTTTCTAAGGTTCTTTTGGTACAAAATTATTAATTTTTACATTAACACAAATGAAAAAATAAATCTTTAAACGTATAAAAGAAAATTTTAGAAAGGACTTAATTTTAAACTAATTCTTGCTAACTGGCCAGTTTTACCTATTAGGCATATATATATATATATATATATATATATATATATATATATATATATATATATATATATATATATATATATATATATATATATAACACGTAACCATATGTACTTGTATCCCTCAAACCTCATGTGTTGTATATACCATCTTTGTACCATCAATGTATCTTTTAAGCCTTGTGTACCATACTGCGCAATAAAATATACCTAGTGGTAAAATAGAAAAAAGATATATTTTGGCCTTATTCGGGGAGAAATGACATTAAACCCCCCTAGTCTCCTTGGCAATAAAATTTCAACTCATGTAAGTGGTTACTAAGGGGTTGAAACGTGTTATCTAATCGGTTGGTTAGTGCACACAGTGCGAACCAAGGTCTAGATGTTGGTGACACTCTTTACTCACAAACATACCTCAAAGTCGTAAGAATCTTATCACAGTGGTCCACCACCAGTTTGTTTACTGGGTCACCAACTGCAGCGGCAGGGCAGGCTGGGTCAGGTCGGGAAGGATAGAATCTCTAAACATACATCTACCTGGAGTGTATTCCGGGGATCAACGCCCCCGAGGTCCGGTCCATGACCAGGCCTCCCGGTGGATCAGGCCCTGATCAACGAGGCTGTTACTGCTAGCCGCACGTAGTCCAACGTACCAACCACAGCCCGGCGGATCCGGTACTGACTTTAGGTATCTGTCCAGCTCCCTCTTGAAGACAACCAAAGGTCTACTGGTAATTCCCCTTATGACTGGTGGGAGGTTGCTAAACAGTCTTGGGCCCCGGACACTCATTGTGTTTTCTCTTAGTGTACTAATGGCGCCCCTACTTTTCACTGGGGGTATGTTGCATCTCCTGCCCAGTACTACATACGTAATACTTGGGTAAATACTGATATTAATTTCGCTCCTGTGAATGAAATAAACCTAACACTACACGTGTTATTCACAAGTTTAGCTGTATTTAATACCATCCCTTACCAAGGATTAAGTAACAATAGTATGAGAAGCGAGCAGAGGCTACATCAGGTCACACTAAAGTGTGGGAAAGAGTAGACTATTGGTACGGTAGATCGAAATGGCGTACCGATGTGTGAAGAAAACACGGGAGAAAAATCTTTCATTAGGACGTATTCTGTGTAGAGCTTTATCAAGTCATGATAATAAAGCTATACACGGTAAAACACGAAACATTGTCCCAATAAATGTTTGTTTTGAAACTTTTACCTTAGGCACGTTTATTTAGGCACAGGTATATATAAAAACAGTTACAATATATAGCAACATGTAAAATTGCCTAGGGTAACACCAAAAAAGGTCAGAAAAAGTGACTTGTTTCCATTGGGAATAGTTGCAGGCCAGGGCAAGGAAGGATGGGTGACAGTGAGAGACGCAAGCGAAAAGGCCAGGTCAGGTCACTTTAATGTGTAGGGCAGGGCAAGGCAGGTTATCAGAAGCAGTGCAGGTAAGGTAATAACAGCAGGTCAAAGAGGATTAGGTGACTGTAAGACGTGAGTAGGGAGGCCAGGTCAGGTCACACCCATGTGTGAGGGAAGGTCATGGCCTGCGATCAGGCAGGGCGGCAGTAGCCGGAGGATGGCAGGCATACACAAAGCTGGCAGGGGAGAAGTAGGAGAATGGCAGACACGCAAACGTGGCAGAGCAGCAGGAGGATGGCAGACACAAAGTTGACAGGGCAGAAGCAGGAGAATGGCAGACACACAAAGGTGGCAGAACAGCAGGAGAATGGCAGACACACAAAGGTGGCAGAACAGCAGGAGAATGGCAGACACACAAAGTTGACAGGGCAGAAGCAGGAGAATGGCAGACACACAAAGGTGGCAGAACAGCAGGAGAATGGCAGACACACAAAGTTGACAGGGCAGAAGCAGGAGAATGGCAGACACACAAAGGTGGCAGAATGGCAGACACACAAAGGTGGCAGAATGGCAGACACACAAAGCTGGCAGGGTAGTGGCAGCAGGAGGAGGATGGCAGACACACACACACAAAGCTGGTGTTGGCCCCTTGCGCCTGTACCCAGTGGCAATGACCCAGACCTGCACGCTGTTCCCACTAACCCTTACTGCAAATGAAGGCCGCACGCCTAACTTGCCCTCTAGTGGTGTCCAAGGGGCAGGCGAGTCTGGGGTATGCGAACCTGGAGTACGTGATCCTGGGCAGCAGATAATGTATGGTGTCAAGCTATGGTTCCTCAGGGCACAGCCTCACTGATGCCAGAGGGTAGGCCTATGATTTACCCTCTTAACCACCACCAAGATCAGAGTGCCACTCATCTCACAGACGTAGACAGCTTCTTGCTAGACTCAGTATATAACCCAGTCAACATCTGTCTTCTTCTTCTCTCAAATTCACAAAAATTTAATTCGCAAAGTCAAACCTGCTCTTTTGGCACGCCCAGTCTATAACACAAGTCTTTTTAAACCACACCCAGACTTTAAATGACAGGTAACCCAATATGTTGCTTACCTTGACGTCATTACCTCTCTATCACTACTCATATACATAGGGGAAAATAAAAGAAATAGAGAAGATAAGGTTAAAAACCCTTAAAGGACGTACCAACAGCAGCCGACGCACGAACAGACGCCGAGTCCCAATCCTCCCTTGATGCTGACTCCTGTAAATCCACCGTAACACTGATCCTCCACACGGTACACAACAACTGCACTCACATACCACCCTATCACACATACAGCAGTAGATACACTCACTGACTGAACCACAAACCATATATTAAGTTTCCTCCTCAACCCGGAGCAACCAAGCAGCCCCTCACCCCCTAAAGCCACACTGGCAACTGAGGACCAAGCGTATGTTAGCAGCGACGCGCGGTCCTAAGCCACCCCACACAAATTTTGTGGTGCCCGGCTGCATCTCCTGGGATATGTCACATACTCGTCAAAAAATGTCTATATAAAAAACTATTTATAACCTACAACCGTACAGAGATACCAATATCAATTTCGCCTATAAATATGTCTCATTTAAATATACGTTCTTCATTTTCTACATTATATTATCCCGTTAATATACACATAACAAACTCGAAAATCATATATCGCAATTAATGTTTTCCAAAAATCTTATATGCCCGATACCTCCAAATTCATATAAAATTTCAATAAAGAAGGCAGCTGTACCAAAGTGCTATTTATGAGGTGGATACCTAAGGACGCATGTATCGTGTAGTGGCCTGGCTATCAGGCAAAGATAAGCTACAAGGTGATATGAATGGAGGTAGGCAGCAAGTATTCCACGCACACGTGAACGTTCCCAAGTCATGTGCACATGTGAACGTTCCCAAGTCATGTGCACACGGCCCCTGATTTATGGAACACCTGTGGAAACGGATAATTAATGGGCAAACATATGCGCCCATAGGAAATGTGGCCAGAATTTTCCCTAGGCCATATAATGGACATATGTGTGAAGGGGTGAGTCTTCGGATGTTGGTAAAGAGCTCTTGATCCAAGGAGCTGGAGCTAACCCCCCCTCACCTTCCTAGAATCAAACCTGAGCGCCTCCCATTCCCTTAGTACTCTACCACTACTATAGATTTATTGTCATTATAACAAGTACAGCTCTGTGCTAGGGCATCAGATAATAATAATAATAATATTATTATTATTATTATTATTATTATTATTATTATTATTATTATTATTATTATCATTATTATTATTATTACTATCATTATGCAAAATACTAGAGGTGATCAGAACATATAAATGAGCAGGATTCACAGAGTGAAGACCAGGAACATCCTGTCTGCTACTGTGACAGGATACTTCTGACGCGTCTACCGGGGTGGGATACCATTTACACTTCCTGTCTGTATGACTGTGTTCTTCCTGTCTTTAACGACTGGAAAAGTTGAACGACCAATCTAGAGTGACTGGAGGCTGTGAACGACCAATTCAGAATGACTGGAGGAAGTGACCGTCTAGCCTAGAGTGAATGGAGGATACAAGCGACCGGTTTAGTGACTGAGGCAGTCAACGACTAATCTAGAATGACTGGAGGTTGTGAACTAGACCAGTCTAGAGTGACTGGAGGCTGTAAATGACCAGTCTAGAGTATTTGTAGGCTGTGAACTTACTAGCCTGGTGACTGGAGGCCATGAACGACCAGTTTAGAGTGACTGGAGGCTGTGGACACCCCATCATTCTGCTGTGAAAGACCAGTCGAGAGTGACTGAAGACTGCAGGCCGTGACTGATCAGGTTGCGGAGGTTGTGAATGACCATTCTAGTGACTGGAGGCCGTGAACGACCAGTCTCCTGTGACTAGAAACTGTTAACGATGAGTCTAGACTGAAGACCATGTTGTTCTGCCCACACAGGGGTGGCAAACACTGAGAACCTTGTCACAAATGAGGGTGAAGCTGAGCTCCTGTCTGTAACACAGCCTTTATCTACCTTCGATATACCTTTCATGAGTTACCAGAGCTGTTCCACTCCTGAAGCCCAGCCCTGGACCAAGCTAGTGTGGTGCTTGCCGCTAGCGGCCCGCTGGCCCACATACCCATCACGGCCTGGTTGATAGGGCACATGGTATACATGGAGTATACCTGGAAAGGGGTTCGGGGGTCAACGCCCCCGACCCGGTCCGTGACCATGTCACGATACTTGTCCAGTTTCTTCTTGAAGACTTCTATAACTGCCCCAACAGTGCTCTTGATATCTTCTGGTAAGGATGACTCCCTCCCCTCATGTATTACAAACAGGGGGCTGAGCCCCCGTTTGTCACTCAGGGGGAGGGAGACCCCAGTGTATCACACGGGAAGAGAGCAGCTTAATAAATACTGGGGATGTGACCATCACAGGAAGTGTATCATTTTACTGATCATCTGGTTCCACCACCTCTCCATCCCACTTTCCCGGTTCCACCACCTCTCCATCCCACTTTCCCGGTTCCATCACCTCTCCATCCCACTTTCCTGGTTCCACCACCTCTCCATCCCACTTTCCCGGTTCCATCACCTCTCCATCCCACTTTCCTGGTTCCACCGCTTCTCCATCCCACTTTCCTGGTTCCATCACCACCTCTCCATCCCACTTTCCTGGTTCCACCACCTCTCCATCCCACTTTCCTGGTTCCACCACTTCTCCATCCCACTTTCCTGGTTCCACCACCTCTCCATCCCACTTTCCTGGTTCCACCACCTCTCCATTCCACTTCCCTGGTTCCATCACCTCTCCATCCCACTTTGCTGGTTCCACCACCTCCTTCCTACTTTCCTGGTTCCATCACCTCTCCATCCCACTTTCCTGGTTCCACCACTTCTCCATCCCACTTTCCTGGTTCCACCACCTCTCCATCCCACTTTCCTGGTTCCATCACCTCTCCATCCCACTTTGCTGGTTCCACCACCTCCTTCCTACTTTCCTGGTTCCATCACCTCTCCATCCCACATTCCTGGTTCCACCACTTCTCCATCCCACTTTCCTGGTTCCACCACCTCTCCATCCCACTTTCCTGGTTCCACCACCTCTCCATCCCACTTTCCTGGACCCACCACCTCTCCATCCCACTTTCCTGGTTCCACCACCTCTCCATTCCACTTTGCTGGTTCCATCACCTCTCCATCCCACTTTCCTGGTTCCACCACCTCTCCATTCCACTTCCCTGGTTCCATCACCTCTCCATCCCACTTTGCTGGTTCCACCACCTCCTTCCTGCTTTCCTGGTTCCATCACCTCTCCATCCCACTTTCCCCTCTTCTCACTCACCCCCACCCCTCTTACCCTCACCACCACCCCTCCTATAATCTCCCCCGCCCCTCCAAGCCACTCCAACTCACTCTAACTAGCAATTAGTAACACGAGGCATTATTCTTCTTTGTCAATTGAAAACTAAGGGAGGGGGAGGTAGGTAGGGGATGAGGGGAGGGCTGAGGGTGGGTTGAGGAAGGTGAAGGGGAGGATTTGAAAAAAAGGTGGGGAGGAGGGGTGAGGGGGGGCGCGAGGGGTTAGGTGTGGGATGAGGAAGATGGAGGGTAGGGGGCGGGTTGAGAAGGGGGAGGGTTAGGTAGGGGGCCACCCTGAAGGGCATTCCGGGGATCAACGCCCCCGCGGTCCGGAGGTCTGGTCTACGGCCTGGCTACCAAAATAAAACTCGAGTAACTGGTCACAAGTATACGTGGTCACATGTACACGGGGTCATCAGTATACAGGGTCACATGTACACTGGGTCACCGGTATACAGTCACGTACGCGGGGTCACCGGTATACAGGGTCACACGTACGCGGGGTCACCGGTATACAGGGTCACACGTACGCGGGGTCACCGGTATATAGGGTCACACGTACGCGGGGTCACCGGTATACGAGGTTACAGGTACACGGAGTCACAAGTATACGGGATCACTGGTATACGGGGTCACCAGTACACGGGGTCACAGGTACACGGAGTCAAAGGTAAGTCACAGGTACATTCGGGGGTCACATGTTTTAAGAGGGAGGGAATCTAAGAGAAAGAGAGAAGGGAGAGAGAGAGAGAGAAGACAATATTTACATATATAAACACCATTAACAAAGTACCAAACGGTGTAATATATACAGAAACACCATTAACAAAGTACCAAACGGTGTAATATATACAGAAACACCATTAACAAAGTACCAAACGGTGTAATATATACAGTGGCTTTGTGAAAAATGTAAATATTAAAGCCGGTGGGAGGCTGTACAGATGACTTGCTGGAGAACAACTCTGGAGTCTATAAGCAGAGGACAATTAAAGTCTGGCAGCGGGTGAACCATCATCATCGTTAAAGTCGTTGGTAAACACTCGCTGGTTATGTAGGTCAGAAAAGGTTTATAATGTGGAAAGTAACTCACAGAAGTCAGCAGCTCAGCACACAACAGCAACAGTAGCAGTAGCAGTAGCAGCAACCAACCTGTGGTGAGAAGGTATGTCAGCAGTTTGAACTCACTTGAGTTTTATTTGCAAGATTCATTACAGTAATGGTATGAAAGAAAAATACCCAGTGAAAATAGGAAATATAACCTGAATACTTTCATGTGCTTACACATCTTCAGAGGAAGATGTGTGTGTAAGCACATGAAAACACTCAGGTTTTATTTGCTATTTTCACTGACATTTTTTCACACGTTTTATTGTGATTTCTTCCATCAATGGTGTATAATACCGACAAGTTTATAAATAAGACATATATAATACCTGGGTATCTTTATTGATGAAGTGTCAGATCAACAGGCTGTGATAGATATATGGGGCAACGTGCCTCCAGCAGATACAGCCTGGTTGACCAGGCTAGCACCAGACGAGTAGAAAGACTCTCGACACTCATCAAAGGTACCAGTTCCTTTTTCGATCCAATGCACAGAATAAATTTTTGAGACAGTGGAAGCAGAGAGAATGTAACCTCTCTATCAATAAAGGTACCGAGGTGTAACACGGGAGTTCAAGTCACAGCTCCTGCCCAGACTTTTGAATTTCTATCCACAGTCCTTTTTGATTTCTGGCTTCCAGTGCCCGATCATATCTTCTTACAGAATTGTGTACAGTGTTCACCTCCACCACTAACTCATTAGGACTGTAAAAAGAACTTACTGAACCCCTCTGGCACATGTTCATGTATATCTGCCATCTGTGTACCCCGGCTAGTGTAATTATTATCATTATAATTAACACAGGGCACGAAAATCTTGCGTCAAAAATGGTTTATTGATGCCCAGCCAAACATAACACTCAAACCTGATATTAAAATTATAAGTTAATGATTTCAGTCCAGTATAAGGAAGCTGAAAGCGAATATAAAAAAAGCAACGTGATGAGATTAACAGAAAGTCTAAGACAGAAAAACTGGACATGAGACAGCAGGGAGGGAGTATGGAAGTGAGAGTATTTAGATATTTACCTGGAGATAGTTCCAGGGGCCACCACCCCCGCGGCCCAGTCCTTGACCAGCCCTCCAGGTGGATCAGGGCCTGATCAACAAGGCTGTTACTGAATGTGTCAACAGATGGGTCTATGAAAGACGAGATGAATCATACTGTAGAATAGACGAGGATGAGGGGGGGAGGGAAGGTATACAGAATATTGAGGAGTTTGTGAAAAGGAAGAAGTTGAGGCAAAGACGAGAATATATACCACAGTATAGGTGCCAAGACTTTTCTATGACTGAGTCATGGTTTTTAAACGTTGCATCGAGAAGGTTGAAAATAGTAGAACTGTCTCGTTTGAGATCAATATGTAGTGCGACTGCTATGTAGAAAATAAGTAGTGTAGAAATTAGAAGACGGTATGTAGAGGAAGGTGGGGTTATGCTTGGTGTATTTCCGAGAGCAAAGGAAGGGGTTGTTGAGGCGGTCTGGCCATCTTAGAAAACAAGCAAGAGGGTGTATCAATCTGGAGTAACGGCGTAGAGTGAAGACTGTGTGGGACGTCCCAGGAAGGTTCAGGAATAGGTAGGTTTCCAGCATCCAAGCAGACATATGTACGTCTGGACATATGTAAGTTGGAGGGATTCGACGTGCTGTGTGAGTGTGAGCTAAGTAACCACCACCACCACCAGTACCACAACAACAAACCACCATAACTACCACCACCACCACCACCAGTACTACAACAACAAACCACCATAACTAACACCACCACCACCACCACCACCATACCACATACAACAAACCACCATAACTACCACCACCCCAACAAACTACCACCTACCACAACAACACCACCACCACAACAACCACACCAATAACCACACTACATCACCAACCACACAACCACCACAACTGCCACCACCACAACAACCACCACTATAACCACCAGAACAACCACCACCACAACAACCAGCCCTCCAGACCCGGACAGAGCCTCTATTACATATAAATATTTCCTCCCTATTCACCTTCTCCCTTCCTTGTTTCCTGACGTTCCTCATATTCTCTCCCTTGTTTCCTGACGTTCCTCATATTCTCTCCCTTGTTTCCTGACGTTCCTCATATTCTCTCCCTTGTTTCCTGACGTTCCTCTATTTCTCCCTCCTGTTTCCTGACGTTCCTCATATTCTCTCCCTTGGTTTCTGACGTTCCTCATATTCTCTCCTTGTTTCCGACGTTCCCATATTCTCTCCCTGTTTCCTGACGTTCCTCTATTCTCCCTCGTTTCCTGAGTCACATATTCGTCGCCCTTCCTGTTTCCGACGTCCTCATCCTCCTTGTTTCGACGTCGCGCATATTCCTCCTTGTCCGACGTTCCTCATATCTCCGCCTTCCTTGTCTGAGTTCCTCAAGTTCGGCCTCCTGTTCGACTGACGTCCTCATATTGCTCTCCACCTGTCGTTAAATCTCGATTCGCTCATTGCAACACTCAGGGTGGTCAATCTGCTGACTCCACTCATTCCGGGTCCTGCCTCAAGTGCGCACTTACTCTCATCTCACCTTCCCGATTCCGACCTCCCCATAGGACCAACCTGGCCGCAATCATCAGTACAACATCTCCACTTCCCATGGGGTAGGAGAAAGTGGAGAGTAGAAAGAGTGGAGATAGGCAGAAGATGGGATAGGAGAGGAGAAAGGTGAAAGTGGAGATAGAAAGATGGAATAGAGCCAGTGCGATAGGAAAGATAGATGGAAATAAGGAAAGAAGATGGAGAAAAAGGACAAGAACGATGGAGATAAGAAGACAGATGGACGATAAGCAAAAAAGATGGGAATAGGAAAAAAAGGTGGAGAGAAGGAAAAAAAGAGGAGAATAGGGAAAACGATGGATAAAGGAAAAAGGGGGAGAAAAAGGAAGAAGGATGGAGAGATAGGAAAGAAGATGGAGAACAAGGAAGAAGATGGGAGAAGAGGAAAGAAGGATGGGAAAAAAGGAAGCAGTGGGAATAAGAAAAAAAGATGGAGAAAAAAGGAGAGGAGGGAGAGATGGGAAAGGAGTGGTGAAAAAAGGGGAAAAGAGGAGATGGGAAAGAAAGATGGAGAAGAAAGAGTGGAGAATCGGGAAAGAAGATGGAGAATAGGAAAGAAAGATGGCGAAATAAGGAAAGGGAAGGATGGAGAATAAGGAAAGAAGATGGAGAATAAGGAAAGAAAGATGGAGAAATAAGGAAAGAAGTGGGGGGAAATTTGGAAGAAAAAATGGAGAAATAAGGAAAGAAGATGGAGAAATAAGGAAAGAAAGATGGAGAATAAAGGCAAGAAAGATGGAGAAATAAGGAAGAAAGATGGAGAATGGAGAGATGGAGAAAAAGGAAAAAGATGGAGAAATAAGGAAAAGAAGAGGGGGAAATAGGAAGGAAAGACGGAAAAAAGGAAAAGAAAGAGGAGAAAAAAGGGAAAAGGGAAGATGGAGAAATAAGGAAAAAAAGGGAGGAGAATAAGGAAAGAAAAAATGGAGAAATAAGGAAGAAGTGGAGAAATAAGGAAGAAAGAGGGGAGAAATAAGGAAAGAAAGATGGAAAAATAAGAAAAAAAGGATGGGAGAAATAAGGAAAGAAAGGATGAGAAAAAAGGGGAAAGAAAGTGGAGAAATAAGGGACAGAAAGATGGGGTCAGGAAAGAAGATGGAGAAATAAAAAAAAGGGAAGCATGGAGAAATACAGGAAAAAAGGATGGAGAATAGGAAAGAAAGATGGAGAAATAAGGAAGAAGTGGAGAAATAGGAAAGGAAGGATGGAGAAAAAAGGAAAAAAAGGATGGAGAAATAAGGAAGAAGATGGAGAAATAAGGAAAAAAAGAGGAGCAATGGGAAAAGAAAAGGGGAAAAAAGGGAAAAAAGATGGAAATAAGGAAAGAAGATGAAATAGGAAAGAAGATGGAAAAAGGAAAGAAGGTGGAAAAATAAGGAAAGAAAGGGGATGGAGAAATAAGGAAAGAAGATGGAGAAAAAAGGAAAGAAAGATGGGAAATAAGGAAAAAAAGGATGGAGAAATAAGGAAAGAAGATGGAGCATAAGGAAGAAGGATGGGAAAAGGAAGAGTGGACCCGAAAAGAAAGAGGAGGACAAAGGGAAAGAGATGGAGAAATAGACAAGGCAAATGGAGATAGAAAAAGGAGGCGAATAATGAAGAAGATGGATAAAAAGGAAAAAAGATGGAAAATAGGACAGAACGATGGGAAATAAGGAAAGAAAACTGCGAATAAGGAAAGAAAATGGAGTAATAGGACAAGATTTGAAATAGCAAAGTGGCGAATAAGGCAAAAATGGAGAAATAAGGAAGAAAGATGGCGCAATCGAAACATGGAATTACCCGATGGAGAATCAGGACGAACGATGGAGAAATAAGGAAAGAAGATGGAGATATACGAACGAAAGATGGGAATAAGGCAAGACGTGGAGACTAAGTAAAGACTGGAGCACCTAGAACACGTGCACTCAGAACAAGGTGGATAACATACGTAACACAGCCACCATGCAGACATAAGCAACCAAGGCATGGAGAAATAGGCCAGAGCTGGAGACCTAAGGAAAGACCATTCTCCATAAGGACAGACAGACTGGGAACCTAAGAAAACTGAGCAATAAGTAACAAATGGAGAAATAAGGACAAGACACGCTGGCACATACAAGACCGTGCAGACCACAGGACAAAACGATAAGACAAGAAACTGCAAAAAACTCGACTGGCCACTCATGACTAATTCCACACCCCCCCCTCTAATCGACTCAGCCAACCGACAAGCTTTCCCACCTTCCCTCCCTCATTCTCCACACCTTCCCTCCTCATTCTCCCACCTTCCCTCCCTCATTCTCCCACCTTCCCTCCCTCATTCTCCCACCTTCCCTCCCTCATTCTCCCACCTTCCCTCCCTCTCTCCCACCTTCCCTCCTCATTCTCCCACCTTCCCTCCCTCATTCTCCCACCTTCCCTCCCTCATTCTCCCACCTTCCCTCCCTCATTCTCCCACCTTCCCTCCCTCATTCTCCCACCTTCCCTCCCTCATTCTCCCACCTTCCCTCCCTCATTCTCCCACCTTCCCTCCCTCATTCTCCCACCTTCCCTCCCTCATTCTCCCACCTTCCCTCCTTCATTTCCACCTTCCCTCCCTCATTCTCCCACCTTCCCTCCCTCATTCTCCACCTTCCCTCCCTCATTCTCCCACCTTCCCTCCTCATTCTCCCACCTTCCCTCCCTCATTCTCCACCTTCCCTCCTCATTCTCCCACCTTCCCTCCCTCATTCTCCCACCTTCCCTCCCTCATTCTCCCACCTTCCCTCCCTCATTCTCCCACCTTCCCTCCCTCATTCTCCCACCTTCCCCTTCATTCGTCCACTTTCCTTCTTGACCGTATCTTCCTGTTCCTTTGTTCTCATTGCTCCTCATCAGTCTTGTTCTCCATCTACTGTGTTCTTCCCCTTTCTTCTTCCCTTCCCTTCCTCTCTCCATCTCCTCTACAACTCCACCACTCCCTCCTCCACCCCTCCCTCCCCTCCAAACTATCCCCTCCTCCATCATTTCCCTCCCTCACCAAAACGTCACCAACAACCTGGAGTGTTGCAGCTGTTCCAACCTCCTGTACTTCCTTGTACCTTCCTCCTCCTCCTTCTCCTTCACACATCCCTAACATCCTCCTTCTCCTCCCTCCCCTTCTCCTCCTCCTCCCTCTCCCCCTCCCTCCTCCTCCCCCCCCTCCTCCTCCCCCTCCTCCTCCTCCCCCTCCTTCTCTTCCTCCTCCTCTCCTCCTTCTCCTCCTCCTTCACACATCCCCAACATCCTCCTCCTCCTCCTCCTTCTTCTTTGTCTTCTTGCTTCCTATTTTCTTCCTCTCCTTGGAGTTTACGAGGTTTGATCCAAGTAAGGGGAGGGCACTCCCAATCCTTGGATCAAGAGACACCTCAAAAATGCTCTGTTCATATCCTCACCTCAAAAAAATCGCTCTATAAACTTTATTTTTTGATCCAAGGAATTTGAACTGTCTTCCTTTCCTCTGATTACACCTAATTACCTTAGATTCTTGAAACGCTGTATACCCCCTACGAGTTTAGCGCTTTCCCCATGAATATATTATTAATATCGCTATTATTATTATTATTATTATTATTAATATTATTATTATTATTATTATTATTATTATTATTATTAATGTTATTATTATTATTATTATTATTATTATTATTATTATCATTATTATTAAGCAAAAGGAAGCAGAAGAAAGAGGAAAAACTAATAATAATAATAATAATAATAATTTAGGTGACCCTGGTAGTGAGAGAATCATTACAAAATATGACAGTGTTACATAGTGTAACAAAGTGTAACACTGTTACAGTGTAACACAGTGTAACATTGTTACAGTGTAACACTGTTACAGTGTAACACAGTGTAACATTGTTACAGTGTAACACTGTTACAGTGTAACACAGTGTAACACTGTTACAGTATAACACAGTGTAACACTGTTACAGTGTGACACAGTGTAACAGTGTTACAGTGTAACACAGTGTAACACTGTTACAGTATAACACAGTGTTATACTGTTACAGTGTAACACTGTTACAGTGTAACAGTGTTACACTGTAACACTGTTACAGTATAACACAGTGTACACTGTTAGTGTAACACAGTGTTACACTGTTACAGTGTAACACAGTGTAACAATAGTGTACACTGTTACAGTGTAACAAATGTAACACTGTTACAGTGTAACAGTGTAACACTGTAACACTGTTACAGTATAACACAGTGTTACACTGTTACAGTGTTACACAGTGTTACACTGTTACAGTGTAACACAGTGTTACTGTTACACTGTAACACCGTTACAGTGTTACACTGTTACAGTGTAACACGTGTTACTGTGTTACACTGTAACACCGTTACAGTGTTACACTGTTACAGTGTAACACAGTGTTACTGTGTTACACAGTTTAACAGTGCAACACTTGTCTTAAACATTGCAGTACTATGTTCCACAGTGTTACCTTTCCCTTTTTGTGATCAAACCTGATTACCTCCCTTACGAGCTTAGCGCTCCCATAGAATATAATAACACTAGGCCAGTAGTCCGGCTTATGGCCAGCATTTCCACACCAAGCAGGTTCCTGGCGTCTGTAGGCCGGATACAAACATCAGTTGCAAGAAGAGAACCGCGTCAACGATCCAGCCAACACCACCAGGAACAGCTGCACTACCAAGAACAGCTGCACCAGTAGCAGCTGCACCATCACCAGCAGGAAGAAGAAGAAGAAGAAGAAGAAGAAGAAGAAGAAGAAGAAGAAGAAGAAGAAGAAGAAGAAGAAGAAGAACTGAGCAGGAATGTATGGAGCTGTTGGATTTGTACTCGGCAGCGCTGACGGTGTTTCCATGAAGCCAGCGAGTACTGTCACTTCCAGGTGTTTCCATGAAGCCAGCGAGTACTGTCACTTCCAGGTGTTTCCATGAAGCCAGCGAGTACTGTCACTTCCAGGTGTTTCCATGAAGCCAGCGAGTACTGTCACTTCCAGGTGTTTCCATGAAGCCAGCGAGTACTGTCACTTCCAGGTGTTTACATGAAGCCAGCGAGTACTGTCACTTCCAGGTGTTTCCATGAAGCCAGCGAGTACTGTCACTTCCAGGTGTTTACATGAAGCCAGCGAGTACTGTCACTTCCAGGTGTTTCCATGAAGCCAGCGAGTACTGTCACTTCCAGGAAAGTGCCTTCATGACGCTGAAGTGATCTGTATCTTAGGAAGTGCCACTACTTCCACTTACTACAAACAAACCTCAATGTTCCCAGAGACACAGACAGACAGACAGCTGATGTAGGTAACAGCTCTTAGCTTGTAAATAAAGTTATGAACCTTTCCTGGACTCGACCTTAACCTAACCTCAAAAAACCCTGTGAGAGAGAGAGAGAGAGAGAGAGAGAGAGAGAGAGAGAGAGAGAGAGAGAGAGAGAGAGAGAGAGAGAGAGAGAGAGAGAGAGAGAGGCAGAGAGGATCACCTGCGGCAGGTGAGTGAGGCAGCAACAAAGGTCACCTAACTTCCTCCTGTGCAGCGTCACCTACACTTATCTTGCGTATCCTCCCCCTCCCACCTTCCATCCCCCCGGTGCCCCTTGATGTACCTCCCCTTCACCCCCAACCTCGCCCTCCACCAAACCCCCCACCTCCCCTCCCACCACCCAACCCACGTAATCCCACAGTCACTCTTCCTCTCGGTTCATCCCTGTTCCGTCCTTCTGTGTAAGCCAGTTACATATTTCCTGTTTGTTTTACCATTTGTTCTTCGATTCTCCTTTCTCTTCTTAGTCTCTTCTCCTTTATCTCTATTTTTATTGTACTTTTTCCTCTCTTCCTTCTCTCTTTGGTTGTATGACTTTAAAGGTCATCTCCTTATTTTTGTAGCACAAACCCACTATTAATACAAACGCCTGCACTTTCTGTATTTTCTGAATATAAATAACCATATATATATTATAAATCTATATATATATATTATATTATATATATATATATATATATATATATATATATATATATATATATATATATATATATATATATATATATCACACAGGCTTGAAGTGAGGTGTAACTAGGATAGAACTGAGGGAGAACTGAGACAGCACATCAAATACCTTAACTACTGGGAACGCTTGGAAGCACTTGACTTGTACTCGTTGGAAAAATCCTGGAAGGAATGGTCCCGAATCTGCACACAGAAATCACTCCCTACGAAAGTAAAAGACTGGGCAGGCGATGCAAAATACCCGCAATGAAAAGTAGGGGCGACATTGGTACACTAAGGGAAAACACCATAAGTGTCCGGGGCCCAAGACTGTTCAACAGCCTTCCACCATGCATGAAGGGAATTACCAATAGGCCCCCGACTGCCTTCAAGAGGGAGCTGGACAGATACTTACAGTCGGTGCCGGATCAGCCGGGCTGTGGTTCGTACGTTGGACTACGTGTGGTCAGCAGTAACAGCCTGGTTGATCAGGCCCTGATCCACCGGGAGACCTGGTCGTGGACCGGGTCACGGGGGCGCGGATCCCCGGAATACCCTCCATATAAACTCCAAGTAGCACCTGGTACACAACACTAGGTAGGCACACCGGCAACAGTTTGTACGCAAGACAGGCTGGTACACTAACAGCACCTGGTATACCACCAGCAGCAACTGACATGCAAGAGAGGCTGGTACACCGGCAGCAGCTGGTACACAAGAGAGGCTGGTACACAAGCAGCAGCTGGTACACAAGAGAGGCTGGTACACCGGTAGCAGCTGGTACACAAGAGAGGCTGGTACACCGGCAGCGGCTGGTACACAAGAGAGGCTGGTACACAAGCAGCAGCTGGTACACAAGAGAGGCTGGTACACCGGTAGCAGCTGGTACACAAGAGAGGCTGGTACACCGGTAGCAGCTGGTACACAAGAGAGGCTGGTACACAAGCAGCAGCTGGTACACAAGAGAGGCTGGTACACCGGTAGCAGCTGGTACACAAGAGAGGCTGGTACACCGGCAGCGGCTGGTACACAAGAGAGGCTGGTACACAAGCAGCAGCTGGTACACAAGAGAGGCTGGTACACCAGTAGCAGCTGGTACACAAGAGAGGCTGGTACACGGTAGCAGCTGGTACACAAGAGAGGCTGGTACACAAGCAGCAGCTGGTACACAAGAGAGGCTGGTACACCGGTAGCAGCTGGTACACCGGCAGCGGCTGGTACACAAGAGAGGCTGGTACACAAGCAGCAGCTGGTACACAAGAGAGGCTGGTACACCGGTAGCAGCTGGTACACAAGAGAGGCTGGTACACCGGTAGCAGCTGGTACACAAGAGAGGCTGGTACACAAGCAGCAGCTGGTACACAAGAGAGGCTGGTACACAGGCAGCAGCTGGTACACAAGAGAGGCTGGTACATAGGCAGCAGCTGGTACACAAGAGAGGCTGGTACACCGGTAGCAGCTGGTACACAAGAGAGGCTGGTACACAGGCAGCAGCCGGTACACAAGAGAGGCTGGTACACAGGCAGCAGCTGGTACACAAGAGAGGCTGGTACACAGGCAGCAGCTGGTACACAAGAGAGGCTGGTACACCGGTAGCAGCTGGTACACAAGAGAGGCTGGTACACCGGTAGCAGCTGGTACACAAGAGAGGCTGGTACACAGGCAGCAGCCGGTACACAAGAGAGGCTGGTACACAGGCAGCAGCTGGTACACAAGAGAGGCTGGTACACAGGCAGCAGCTGGTACACAAGAGAGGCTGGTACACAGGCAGCAGCTGGTACACAAGAGAAGCTGGTACACAGGCAGCAGCTGGTACACAAGAGAGGCTGGTACACAGGCAGCAGCTGGTACACAAGAGAGGCTGGTACACAGGCAGCAGCTGGTACACAAGAGAGGCTGGTACACAGGCAGCAGCTGGTACACAGAGACGCTGGTACACAGGCAGCAGCTGGTACACAGGCAGCAGCTGGTACACAGAGAAGCTGGTACACAGGCAGCAGCTGGTACACAGAGACGCTGGTACACAGGCAGCAGCTGGTACACAAGAGAGGCTGGTACACAGCCAGCAGCTGGTACACAAGAGAGGCTGGTACACAGGCAGCAGCTGGTACACAAGAGAGGCTGGTACACAGGCAGCAGCTGGTACACAAGAGAGGCAGGTACACAGGCAGCAGCTGGTACACAGAGACGCTGGTACACAGGCAGCAGCTGGTACACAGAGACGCTGGTACACAGGCAGCAGCTGGTACACAAGAGAGGCTGGTACACAGGCAGCAGCTGGTATGGTACACAAGAGAGGCTGGTACACAGGCAGCAGCTGGTACACAAGAGAGGCTGGTACACAGGCAGCAGCTGGTACACAAGAGAGGCTGGTACACAAGAGAGGCTGGTACACAAGAGAGGCTGGTACACAAGAGAGGCTGGTACACAAGAGAGGCTGGTACACAGGCAGCAGCTGGTACACAAGAGAGGCTGGTACACAGGCAGCAGCTGGTACACAAGAGAGGCTGGTACACAGGCAGCAGCTGGTACACAAGAGAGGCTGGTACACAGGCAGCAGCTGGTATGGTACACAAGAGAGGCTGGTACACAGGCAGCAGCTGGTACACAAGAGAGGCTGGTACACAGGCAGCAGCTGGTACACAAGAGAGGCTGGTACACAAGAGAGGCTGGTACACAAGAGAGGCTGGTACACAGGCAGCAGCTGGTACACAAGAGAGGTGGTACACAGGCAGCAACTGGTACACAAGAGAGGCTGGTACACAGGCAGCAGCTGGTACACAAGAGAGGCTGGTACACAGGCAGCAGCTGGTACACAAGAGAGGCTGGTACACAGGCAGCAGCTGGTATGGTACACAAGAGAGGCTGGTACACAGGCAGCAGCTGGTACACAAGAGAGGCTGGTACACAGGCAGCAGCTGGTACACAAGAGAGGCTGGTACACAAGAGAGGCTGGTACACAAGAGAGGCTGGTACACAAGAGAGGCTGGTACACAAGAGAGGCTGGTACACAGGCAGCAGCTGGTACACAAGAGAGGCTGGTACACAGGCAGCAGCTGGTACACAAGAGAGGCTGGTACACAGGCAGCAGCTGGTACACAAGAGAGGCTGGTACACAGGCAGCAGCTGGTACACAAGAGAGGCTGGTACACAAGAGAGGCTGGTACACAGGCAGCAGCTGGTACACAAGAGAGGCTGGTACACAGGCAGCAGCTGGTACACAAGCAGGAGGCTGGTACACAGAGAGGCTGGTACACAGGCAGCAGCTGGTACACAGAGAGAGGCTGGTAACAGGCAGCAGCTGTACACAGAGAGGCTGGTACACAGGCAGCAGCTGGTACACACAGAGAGGCTGGTACACAGGCAGCAGCTGGTACACAAGAGCAGCTGGTACACAGGCAGCAGCTGGTACACAGAGAGGCTGGTACACAGGCAGCAGCTGGTACACTGAAGAGAGCTGGTCACAGGCAGCAGCTGTACCACAAGATGCCAGCATGGTACACAGGCAGCAGCTGGTACACAAGAGATTGCTAAGGTACACAGAATTCAGCATGCCTTGGTACACGTAAGAAGGCTGGTATCACAGAGCAGCTGGTACACAAGGCCCTAGAGTCTGGTACACCAGGCAGCAGCCGTGTGAACAGAGAGCTGGTCACAGGCAGCAGCCTGTACACAGGAGAATGCCTGTACACAGAGAAGCTGGTACACAAGAGAGGCTGGTAACACGAGCAGCAGCCTGTGTACACACATAGAGGCAAGGTACCCCAGCGCAGCTGGTAACAAGCAGAGCGGCTGACACAGGCAGCAGCTGGTTACATCTAAGAGAGTTGCTGGTCACGACTAGGCTAGCCATGGCTGGTACAGCAAGATGAGGCGGCTACTATCAGGCACTAGCTGGTAACAACTGAGACGGCTGAGCCAGGCAGCACTGGTAACACAAGAGAGGCTTGTCACACTGCAGTCTGTGTTACCTGGATAACACTTTATGCTTATCAAAAAATTAGCCAGTATTTATTGCCTTGAGCACTGTGTTGTGTTTCCTGTATCTTTTATATGGAGTAGACTGGTAAGCCAATCATGAATAGCCTGCCGTTTTCTACCCTCATGTTAAGAGATTCACTTCCCTCGACCTGGTTCCAGAACAGACCTCCTATGCTGGCCTGCTATCGACAAGCTGTTAGCGCGCCACTCCGCCAGAATTCATCGTGGATCACCAACGGCTCGATCAGGAACTGTCTTTGAACCTGTCAGTTCCTGCTTGATAATCAGTAAGGAGAAATTTGCTTATTTCTCTTGAAAATTTAAAAAGATGAAAACTTGAATTGTGAGAGTGAGTACTCAAGTCACCTCCAGGTCTCCACACTACACTGGAAGCGTAAAGGGAGATTTCAGAAGAGCGACATACCTTCAACGGAGAGACGCACCCTCTTAACCGGTTAAAATTTAACCGATTAAGAGGATGCTTCTATCCTTGCAGCACGGCCTGAGGCTAGGCTTCCCTACTGACAGTCTGGTCAGCCAAGCTGTTGACCCTAGTGGACCGGCAGGCCTATATAAATCAAGCACTTTACAGGAAAAACTAGTCACCGAGACAGCGGCTGAGCAGTTGTACGTGGAGTATTTATCAGCGTCACAAGAATGAAGCCTCTGGCACCTGGCATCCTCGCCAGCAATATACAGTACCACTTTGGAATATTTGTTCCCACTGAGGAAAGAGCTGCAGTGTCGCACACTCCTTCCATAAGACTATCAGCTGACTTGCAGCCCTTGTGGCTTAGCGCTTCTTTTTGATTATAATAATAATAATCAGCTGACTTATCAGTGGCCGTTTTCTTGGACCTGTATACAAAAAATATATGAGAAAAGTGAATTTTCTTGGGCAGCTGGAGGCTACCTATTGTGTTGTCACTCCGGAAACTAGGAAAAGACCATTTCCTTACATCCGCCTGCTCCGGTACCTTGAGCGTGGTGTGGTTTCCGAAAATAAGTTCCGCCACCGACATTTTTCTTATGCTGGAATTCCCTATTTATCGGAGTTCTTTCCTGTAATCAACACCATATTACTGTCTTCTCTGGCTTGTGATTCTGTGTAGATGGATTGCATCCTCCAAAATCTCCATGCTTTTGGTCTTTGGAAAAAGATGGCAGCTTTTAACAGTTCCTCTCGAGTCGTGGTCGAATTCAAGTCAGGTGAACCCTTTCTTCTATATTCCAGAGGTCCTATAGAAATGGATTCTTAACGTGATTTTTTATTTTTTTTCCATTATAATCAAAAGCATTGTGGATTTTCTTGCTTCTGGCGTTTTAATCACAGTATAATCTTCACAGTTTCCGTTGTCAAACACCAACTACGGTCCCTGAAGCAGGAAAAGTGTAGTTATCAACAGTCACTTACCAAGCTTACCATACATATTTACCGAGTTTTCAACTCATCCTCGCCCAACCCAATGCAGCCTAACTCAACCCATCCAGCCCAGACCAGAACAAATACCGTTGCAGGCTTTATTTAGCAAGAAATGTTCGTTATCTACAGACCTACATGAATTCCTCTACCGAAATGATGATAAACTATGCACGATTAGGGTCACAGGTGACATGGTTCTTAGGCAAATTGATAAATTAAAACCTAACAAATCCCCAGGCCCTGATGAACTGTATGCAAGGGTTCTAAAGGAATGTAAAGAGGAGCTTAGCAAACCTCTGGCTAATCTTTTCAATATATCACTACAGACTGGCATGGTGCCAGATAAGTGGAAAATGGCAAATGTGATACCTATTTTCAAAGCAGGTGACAGGTCCTTAGCTTCGAACTATAGACCAATAAGCCTAACCTCCATGGTGGGAAAATTTATGGAATCAATAACTGCCGAGGCAGTTCGTAGCCACCTTGAAAAGCACAAATTAATCAACGAATCTCAGCATGGTTTTACAAAAGGGCGTTCCTGCCTTACGAATTTATTAACTTTTTTCACTAAGGTATTTGAGGAGGTAGATCATGGTAATGAATATGATATTGTGTATATGGACTTCAGTAGGCTTTTGACAGGGTCCCACATCAAAGACTATTGAGGAAAATTAAGGTACATGGAATAGAAGAAATTTTTTTCCTGGATAGAGGCATGGTTGACAAATAGGCAGCAGAGAGTTTGCATAAATGGGGAGAAATCAGAGTGGGGAAGCGTTACGAGCGGTGTTCCACAGGGGTCAGTGTTGGGCCCCCTGTTGTTCACAATCTACATAAACGACATAGATGAGGGCATAAAGAACGACATAAGCAAGTTTGCCGATGACACCAAAATAGGCCGTCGAATTCATTCTGGCGAGGACATTAGAGCACTCCGGGAAGATTTGAATAGACTGATGCAGTGGTTCGGAGAAGTGGCAGATGCAGTTTAATATAGACAAATGCAAAGTTCTAAATGTTGGACAGGAAAATAACCATACCACATATAAACTAAATAATGTCAATCTTAATATTACGGATTGCGAAAAAGATTTAGGAGTCCTGGTTAGCAGAAATCTGAAACCAAGACAACAGTGTATAAGTGTCCGCAATAAAGCTAACAGAATCCTTGGCTTCATATCAAGAAGCATAAATATAGGAGTCCTCAGGTTGTTCTTCAACTCTATATATCCTTGGTTAGACCTCATTTAGATTATGCTGCACAGTTTTGGTCACCGTATTAAAGAATGGATATAAATGCTCTGGAAAACATACAAAGGAGGATGACAAAGTTGATCCCATGTATCAGAAATCTTCCCTATGAGGATAGACTGAGGGCCCTGAATCTGCACTCTCTAGAAAGGCGTAGAATTAGGGGGGATATGATTGAGGTGTATAAATGGAAGACAGGAATAAATAAAGGGGATGTAAATAACGTGCTGAAAATATCTAGCCTAGACAGGACTCGTAGCAATGGTTTTAAGTTGGAAAAATTCAGATTCAGGAAGGATATAGGAAAGCACTGGTTTGGTAACAGAGTTGTGAATGAGTGGAACAAACTCCCAAGTACAGTTATAGAGGCTAAAACGTTGTGTAGTTTTAAAAATAGGTTATATAAATACATGAGTGGGTGTGGGTGGGTGTGAGTTAGACCTGACTAGCTTGTGCTACTAGGTCATATCGTGTTTCTTCCTTAAGTGAATGTGACCTGCCCTGACTAGGTTGGGGCATTGGCTTAAGCCGGTAGGAGACTTGACCTGCCTCGCATGGGCCAGTAGGCCTGCTGCAGTGTTCCTTCTTTCTTATGTTCTTATGTTAAAGTACGTCTGTGTCCTCTACAAGAACTCCACGGGACATTTAATGAACTGGCATGAGGCACAGCTCATCCTCACAGAACAAGATCCTAGACGCCGACGATGTCTAGAAGCCTCAATAATCGCTATCACCGACACCACAGAACATAATACTGGAAGATACAAAACTTAGAAAACACTGGTACACATGATACTTAACCAGGCAAAACACAACCTACCTAACAAGATAGAAATCATAAGACCTCATCTCAAATAAGTTACACTTGCATTTTTAAGGTCACTATGTGTGATCAAACCCACACTTCTCATATATATTATATATATTATATATATATATATATATATATATATATATATATATATATATATATATATATATATATGTTCATTTTTTTAGCTCAAGGTTTCAGGACCGAAATGTTTCCTAATATGCCCTGGTGTTTACTTATGTGTGTTTTTTAAGCACATTTGTCTGTATTAATTACCAAGGTTTATACTCTTCATCAATATCAATGTACCTTTACCTTCGATATACCTTCGATGAGTTTCAAGAGTCTACTTCCGGACCTCGTCTGGAGCTAGCCTGATCAACCAGGCAGTTGCTGCCCACCCCTCCTCCTCCTCTTCCTCCTTCCTCTTCACTCACGCCATTACAACTTCACAAGCAGAACTTCAGTCTTCCTGAAGGACCAGTCTAGACACCTTAGTCTAGACTTTGTCTTGCTCGAAGTCGAGGATACCTGTGACGGATTTCGAGAGTCTGTCCTCCCACCCGGCCTCAAGAATAAGTTTCTGCTTGAGTGTCTTAAAGTTGCAACTTTTTCCGAAGTGAGAGAGAAGTAATAACGGCAGAAAATCTGACCTTGACTTTCACATGACCTAGTTGTGGTGGACTACAAGGTCGTAAAGCACAGGTCAGGGGTTTAGAGTTAATAAGAGTCGACGCTCATTAAAGAGGAGGTGATGATTGTTAGGGGCCCCGAGGGGCAGAGTGTCTGGCCCCCTCAGGGTCCCAGGCCCCAAGGGGACGGTAGCCTCTCTCACACACAGATGGCTCTCTCCAGAGCCCGCTTGCACCTCTCTCTCTCTCTCTCTCTCTCTCTCTCTTTCTTTCTCTCTTTCTTTCTCTCTCACGGGCGCTTTGTCACACACACACACCACACACACACACACACACACACACACACACACACACACACACACACAAAGACAGGATGTTCCAGAGTTTGGACACAGCAACAAGGGGACAGAGTTGGAAGCTAAAGACACAGATGAATCACAGGGATGTTAGGAAGTATTTCTTCAGCCACAGAGTAGTCAGTAAGTGGAATAGTTTGGGAAGCGATGTAGTGGAGGCAGGATCCATACATAGCTTTAAGCAGAGGTATGATAAAGCTCACGGCTCGGGGAGAGTGACCTAGTAGCGATCAGTGAAGAGGCGGGGCCAGGAGCTCGGACTCGACCCCCGCAACCTCAACTAGGTGAGTACAACTAGGTGAGTACACACACAAACACACACACACACACACACAAACACACACACACACACACACACACATTTCCGGTAACCATTAGGCATGATAATGGTCGGGAGGAGCCAGGTGTGTCTCTGTCATGACAGAGTTAGTAACATTATAGTAGTGACCCACCTTCCACTACCAGCATCCACCACCTGCCTCCACCACCTGCCTCCACCACCTGCCTCCACCACCTGCTTCCACTACCAGCATCCACCACCTGCCTCCACCACCTGCCTCCACCACCTGCCTCCACCACCTGCCTCCACCACCTGCCTCCACCACCTGCCTCCACCACCTGCCTCCACCACCTGCCTCCACCACCTGCTTCCACTACCAGCATCCACCACCTGCCTCCACCACCTGCCTCCACCACCTGCCTCCACCACCTGCCTCCACCACCTGCTTCCACCACCTGCCTCCACTACCAGCATCCACCACCTGCCTCCACACCTGCATCCACCACCTGCCTCCACCACCTGCCTCCACCACCTGCCTCCACCACCTGCTTCCACTACCAGCATCCACCACCTGCCTCCACCACCTGCTTCCACCACCTGCCTCCACACCTGCCTCCACACCTGCCTCCACCACCTGCTTCCACCACCCGCCTCCACCACCTGCCTCCACCACCTGCCTCCACCACCCGCTTCCACTACCAGCATCCACCACCTGCCTCCACCACCTGCATCCACCACCTGCCTCCACCACCTGCTTCCACTACCAGCATCCACCACCTGCCTCCACACACCTGCTTCCACCACCTGCCTCCACCACCTGCCTCCACCACCTGCCTCCACCACCTGCTTCCACCCCTGCCTCCACCACCTGCCTCCACCACCTGCCTCCACCACCCGCTTCCACCACCAGCTTCCACCACCTGCCTCCACCACCTGCTTCCACTACCAGCATCCACCACCCGCCTCCACCACCTGCCTCCACCACCTGCCTCCACCACCTGCTTCCACCACCAGCTTCCACCACCTGCCTCCACCACCTGCTTCCACTACCAGCATCCACCACCTGCCTCCACCACCTGCTTCCACTACCAGCATCCACCACCTGCCTCCACCACCTGCCTCCACCACCTGCCTCCACCACCTGCTTCCACCACCAGCTTCCACCACCTGCCTCCACCACCTGCCTCCACCACCTGCCTCCACCACCTGCTTCCACCACCAGCTTCCACCACCTGCCTCCCCCACCCGCTTCCACCACCAGCATCCACCACCTGCTCCACCACCTGCTTCCACCACCAGCATCCACCACCCGCTTCCACCACCAGCTTCCACCACCTGCCTCCACCACCTGCTTCCACCACCAGCTTCCACCACCCGCCTCCACCCCCTGCCTCCACCACCTGCCTCCACCCCCTGCTTCCACCACCAGCTTCCCCCACCTGCCTCCCCCACCTGCTTCCACCACCAGCTTCCACCACCCGCCTCCACCACCTGCTCCACCACCTGCCTCCACCACCTGCTTCCACCACCAGCTTCCACCACCTGCCTCCACCACCTGCCTCCACCACCTGCCTCCACCACCTGCCTCCACACCTGCCTCCACCACCTGCTTCCACCACCAGCTTCCACCACCTGCCTCCACCACCTGCCTCCACCACCTGCTTCCACCACCAGCTTCCACTACCAGCATCCACCACCAGCTTCCACTACCAGCATCCACCACCAGCCTCCACCACCAGCATCCACCACCAGCATCCACCACCAGCATCCACCACCAGCATCCACCACCAGCATCCACCACCTGCCTCCACCACCTGCTTCCACCACCCGCTTCCACCACCTGCCTCCACCACCTGCCTCCACCACCTGCCTCCACCACCTGCTTCCACCACCAGCTTCCACCACCTGCCTCCACCACCTGCCCCCACCACCTGCTTCCACCACCAGCTTCCACTACCAGCATCCACCACCAGCATCCACCACCAGCATCCACCACCAGCATCCACCACCTGCTTCCACTACCAGCATCCACCACCAGCTTCCACTACCAGCATCCACCACCAGCATCCACCACCAGCATCCACCACCAGCATCCACCACCTGCTTCCACTACCAGCATCACCACCAGCTTCCACTACCAGCATCCACCACCAGCATCCACCACCTGCTTCCACTACCAGCATCCACCACCAGCATCCACCACCTGCTTCCACACCAGCATCCACCACCAGCATCCACCACCAGCATCCACCACCAGCATCCACACCTGCCTCCACCCACCAGCATCCACCACCAGTTCACCACCTGCTTCCACCACCAGCTTCCACTACCAGCATCCACCACCAGCCTCCACCACCTGCTTCCACCACCTGCCTCCACCACCAGCTTCCACTACCAGCATCCACCACCAGCTTCCACTACCAGCATCCACACCAGCATCCACCACCAGCTTCCACCACCTGCCTCCACCACCAGCTTCACTAACCCGCATCCACCCCCAGCTTCCACCACCTGCTTCCACCACCTGCCTCCACCACCAGCTTCCACTACCAGCATCCACCACCAGCCTCCACCACCTGCTTCCACCACCTGCCTCCACCACCAGCTTCCACTACCAGCATCCACCCCCCAGCCTCCACCACCTGCTTCCACCACCTGCCTTCACCACCAGCTTCCACTACCAGCATCCACCACCAGCCTCCACCACCTGCTTCCACCACCTGCCTCACCACCAGCTTCCACTACCAGCATCCACCACCCGCTCCACCACCTGCTTCCACCACCTGCCTCCACCCCAGCTTCCACTACCAGCATCCACCACCAGCCTCCACCACCTGCTTCCACCACCTGCCTCCACCACCAGCTTCCACTACCCGCATCCACCACCAGCCTCCACCACCAGCCTCCACCACCAGCCTCCACCACCTGCCTCACCACCAGCCTCCACCACCAGCCTCCACCACCTGCCTCCTCCACCAGCCTCCACCACCAGCCTCCACCACCAGCCTCCACCACCAGCCTCCACCACCAGCCTCCACCACCAGCCTCCACCACCAGCCTCCACCACCAGCCTCCACACCAGCCTCCACCACCAGCCTCCCACCCAGCCTCCACCACCAGCCTCCACCACCTGCCTCCACCACCAGCCTCCACCACCAACCTCCACCACCAGCCTCCACCACCAGCCTCCACCACCAGCCTCCACCACAGCCTCCACCACCAGCCTCCACCACCAGCCTCCACCACCAGCCTCCACCACCAGCCTCCACCACCAGCCTCCACCACCAGCCTCCACCACCAGCCTCCACCACCAGCCTCCACCACCAGCCTCCACCACCAGCCTCCACCACCAGCCTCCACCCCCTGCCTCCACCACCAGCCTCCACCACCAGCCTCCACCACCAGCCTCCACCACCAGCCTCCACCACCAGCCTCCACCACCTGCCTCCACCACCAGCCTCCACCACCAGCCTCCACCACCAGCCTCCACCACCTGCCTCCACCACCAGCTCCACCACCAGCCTCACCACCAGCCTCCACCACCAGCCTCCACCACCAGCCTCCACCACCTGCCTCCACCACCAGCCTCCCCCACCTGCCTCCACCACCAGCCTCCACCACCAGCCTCCACCACACAGCCTCACCACCTGCCTCCACACAGCCTCCACCACCAGCCTCACCACCTGCCTCCACCACCAGCCTCCACCACCTGCCTCCACCACCAGCCTCCACCACCAGCCTCCACCACCAGCTTCCACTACCAGCCTCCACCACCAGCCTTCACCACCTGCCTCCACCACCTGCCTCCATCACCTACTTCCACATTCACCATCTAACTCTTTCCTCCAGGTAACTCCATCCTCAGAGATGGTAATTCCCATGACAGTGAAACACCATCCTGTGTGATGGCATATGACAGTGAAACACCATCCTGTGTGATGGCATATGACAGTGAAACACCATCCTGTGTGATGGCATATGACAGTGAAATACAGTTAGCTTTTGTTCCCACTATGTAACTGTCACATAGTATAGTATAGCCGTAGACTGCAGGTGTTCCCACTATGTAACTGTCACATAGTATAGTATAGCAGTAGACTGCAGGTGTTCCCACTATGTAACTGTCACATAGTATAGTATAGCAGTTAGACTGCAGGTGTTCCCACTATGTAACTGTCACATAGTATAGTATAGCAGTAGACTGCAGGTGTTCCCACTATGTAACTGTCACATAGTATAGTATAGCAGTAGACTGCAGGTTGTTCCCACTATGTAACTGTCACATAGTATAGTATAGCAGTAGACTGCAGGTGTTCCCACTATGTAACTGTCACATAGTATAGTATAGCAGTAGACTGCAGGTGTTCCCACTATGTAACTGTCACATAGTATAGTATAGCAGTAGACTGCAGGTGTTCCCACTATGTAACTGTCACATAGTATAGTATATAGCAGTAGACTGCAGGTGTTCCCACTATGTAACTGTCACATAGTATAGTATAGCAGTAGACTGCAGGTGTTCCCACTATGTAACTGTCACATAGTATAGTATAGCAGTAGACTGCAGGTGTTCCCACTATGTAACTATCACATACAGTAGAATAGTGGAAGTGGTGGGCAGCAGCCAGCAGGCAAACAAGCAGGGGGACAGGAAGGCAGGGAGGCAGGCAGACAACGGCCAGCAGGCAGACAAAGGCCAGCAGGCAGGCAGCGGCCAGCAGGCAGGCAGGTGTGGGGTCAGTGAAGCAAGCAGATAGGCAGCCAAGCAGGGGAAGGATGTAAAAAGTGTATGACAGGAAAAGACGGAGATACACACATCCGTAGGAATGAACGAGGGAGATAGAGGGAGAGAAGATGGGAGGGGGGGGGAGGAGAGCGAAAGAGAAAATGAAAGTAAAAAAAGAGGAATGAAAAGGAGAGGAGAGTGAAGGGGAGAGAAGAATGAAGGTAAGAGAATAATGAAGGGGGGAGAAGAATGAAGGTAAGAGAATAATGAAGGGGGGAGAAGAATGAAGGTAAGAGAATAATGAAGGGGGGAGAAGAATGACGGGGAGAGGGTGAAATTGGAGAACTAAATATATTTCAGCCTCTGGGCGAGTTGAGAAATAAGAACATCAGAATGAAGGCACACTGAAGAAGGCCTACTGGCCCATACAAGACAGGTCTTTCTCAAAACCAACCATTCTTCCCACCCACGTAATTGTCCAGCCTTTTCCCAAAAGCTACCAATGTTTCCCCCTATTCCACAACTTGTCCTCTGTCCCTCAATGTACGCGATTGGAATAGTGCAGAGTGCGACAGAAGTATCAAATAGGCTTAAACATTAGCATTAAAAATATGAAGCAAATCTGAAGGGGCATACACAAGTCATCACATGGAAACTTATCGAAATTTCAGGTATAAAAATGACAAATTAGATCGTAAACAGTTCAAATCTACTTCAGACCTTCCATTATGAAACACCATCCTTGAAGCTAAATGGAGAAGGCATTCTCTTAAAAAAAGCACGGTACGGTTGAGGTTCGAACTCATGGCAAGTGCGTCGTAAAACTCCAGGCCAGTACCTAGTTGGATGAATCTTATTGTAGGCAGCTGGCCCAGTGGCTTACGTGGTCAGCTGGCCCAGTGGCTTACGTGGTCAGCTGGCCCAGTGGCTTACGTGGTCAGCTGACCCAGTGGCTTACGTGGGCAGCTGGCCCAGTGGCTTACGTGGTCAGCTGGCCCAGTGGCTTACGTGGTCAGCTGACCCAGTGGCTTACGTGGTCAGCTGGCCCAGTGGCTTACGTGGTCAGCTGGCCCAGTGGCTTACGTGGTCAGCTGGCCCAGTGGCTTACGTGGTCAGCTGGCCCAGTGGCTTACGTGGTCAGCTGACCCAGTGGCTTACGTGGTCAGCTGACCCAGTGGCTTACGTGGTCAGCTGGCCCAGTGGCTTACGTGGTCAGCTGGCCCAGTGGCTTACGTGGTCAGCTGGCCCAGTGGCTTACGTGGTCAGCTGACCCAGTGGCTTACGTAGCCAGCTGACCCAGTGGCTTACGTGACCAGCTGACCCAGTGGCTTACGTGACCAACTGACCCAGTGGCTTACGTGGTCAGCTGGCCCAGTGGCTTACGTGACCAGCTGACCCAGTGGCTTACGTGGTCAGCTGGCCCAGTGGCTTATGTAGCCAGCTGACCCAGTGGCTTACGTGACCAGCTGACCCAGTGGCTTACGTGACCAGCTGACCCAGTGGCTTACGTGGTCAGCTGGCCCAGTGGCTTACGTGACCAGCTGACCCAGTGGCTTATGTGACCAGCTGACACAATGGCTTACGCGGGCACCTGGCCCAGTGAGTTACGCACTGCCCTGGAATTTTATCACTAACTGGCCATGGGTTTTAATCCCACCCGTACAGTGATTTGCTTGCAATCGTATTATATTACGATTTCGTGAGTTATGCTGAAGGTATTCTCTTATCTCAAAGAGACCAATATCCTAAAATACACAAGCACATTAAGAGGCACCTGAGTTCCCCTGTCTCAATTATCATGTTTATTTTTCCACTATAATCTACCTAGTACATAATTACTATCGCATTCACTTTGTTTCGTCAGGTGAAGTCCAGGATCTTTCCTTAATTCATGGTATAACTTTACTAATTTTTGATGACACTTGTGTTGCAGAGGTGTGAGTTCTGCAACATAATTGTGTTGCAGAGGTGTGAGTTTTGCAACATAATTGTGTTGCAGAAGTGTGAGTTTTGTACCATAATTGTGTTGCAGAGGTGTGAGTTTTGCACCATAATTGTGTTGCAGAGGTGTGAGTTTTGCAACATAACTGTGTTGCAGAGGTCTGAGTTTTGCAACATAATTGTGTTGCAGAGGTGTGAGTTCTGCAACATACTTGTGTTGCAGAGGTGTGAGTTTTGCACCATAATTGTGTTGCAGAGGTGTGAGTTTTGCAACATAATTGTGTTGCAGAGGTGTGAGTTTTGCAACATACTTATGTTGCAGAGGTGTGAGTTTTGCACCATAATTGTGTTGCAGAGGTGTGAGTTTTGCAACATAACTGTGTTGCAGAGGTGTGAGTTTTGCAACATAATTGTGTTGCAGAGGTGTGAGTTTTGCAACATACTTGTGTTGCAGAGGTGTGAGTTTTGCACCATAATTGTGTTGCAGAGGTGTGAGTTTTGCAACATAACTGTGTTGCAGAGGTGTGAGTTTTGCAACATAATTGTGTTGCAGAGGTGTGAGTTTTGCACCATAATTGTGTTGCAGAGGTGTGAGTTCTGCAACAAACTGTGTTGCAGAGGTTGAGTTCTGCAACATAATTGTGTTGCAGAGGTGTGAGTTCTGCAACATATTGTGTTGCAGAGGTGTGAGTTCTGCAACATAATTGTGTTGCAGAGGATGTGAGTTCTGCAACATAATTGTGTTGCAGAGGTGTGAGTTTTGCAACATAATTGTGTTGCAGAGGTGTGAGTTCTGCAACATAATTGTGTTGCAGAGGTGTGAGTTCTGCAACATAATTGTGTTGCAGAGGTGTGAGTTCTGCAACATAATTGTGTTGCAGAGGTGTGAGTTCTGCAACATAATTGTGTTGCAGAGGTGTGAGTTCTGCAACATAATTGTGTTGCAGAGGTGTGAGTTTCTGCAACATAATTGTGTTGCAGAGGTGTGAGTTCTGCAACATAATTGTGTTGCAGAGGTGTGAGTTCTGCAACATAATTGTGTTGCAGAGGTGTGAGTTCTGCAACATAATTGTGTTGCAGAGGTGTGAGTTCTGCAACATAATTGTGTTGCAGAGGTGTGAGTTTCTGCAACATAATTGTGTTGCAGAGGTGTGAGTTCTGCAACATAATTGTGTTGCAGAGGTGTGAGTTCTGCAACATAATTGTGTTGCAGAGGTGTGAGTTCTGCAACATAATTGTGTTACAGAGGTGTGAGTTCTGCAACATAATTGTGTTGCAGAGGTGGTGATAAGTTCGACTAACATAATTGTGTTGCAGAGGTGTGAGTTCTGCAACATAATTGTGTTGCAGAGGTGTGAGTTCTGCAACATAATTGTGTTGCAGAGGTGTGAGTTCTGCAACATAATTGTGTTGCAGAAGTCTAAGTTCTGCAACATAATTATCCTCACAGATTTTTTCACACTTTTATACTTTTATTCTTTAATCTATATATTTTCCTGACTTACGATTTATTAAATCATGAGGAACATTGTAGAGTGTACCACTGTACCATACTGTAGTGTGTACTACTGTACCATACTGTAGTGTGTACTACTGTACCATACTGTAGTGTGTACTACTGTACCATACTGTAGTGTGTACTACTGTACCATACTGTAGTGTGTACTACTGTACCATACTGTAGTGTGTACCACTGTACCATACTGTAGTGTGTACTACTGTACCATACTGTAGTGTGTACTACTGTACCATACTGTAGTGTGTACTACTGTACCATACTGTAGTGTGTACTACTGTACCATACTAGTGTGTACTACTGTACCATACTGTAGTGTGTACTACTGTACCATACTGTAGTGTGTACTACTGTACCATACTGTAGTGTGTACTACTGTACCATACTGTAGTGTGTACTACTGTACCATACTAGTGTGTACTACTGTACCATACTGTAGTGTGTACTACTGTACCATACTGTAGTGTGTACTACTGTACCATACTAGTGTGTACTACTGTACCATACTGTAGTGTGTACTACTGTACCATACTGTAGTGTGTACTACTGTACCATACTGTAGTGTGTACCACTGTACCATACTGTAGTGTGTACTACTGTACCATACTGTAGTGTGTACTACTGTACCATACTGTAGTGTGTACTACTGTACCATACTGTAGTGTGTACTACTGTACCATACTAGTGTGTACTACTGTTCCATACTGTAGTGTGTACTACTGTACCATACTAGTGTGTACTACTGTACCATACTGTAGTGTACCACGGTACCATACTGTAGTGTGTACCACTGTACCATACTGTAGTGTGTACTACTGTACCATACTAGTGTGTACTACTGTACCATACTGTAGTGTACCACTGTACCATACTGTAGTGTGTACCACTGTACCATACTGTAGTGTGTACTACAGTACCATACTAGTGTGTACTACTGTACGTACTGTAGTGTGTACTACAGTACCATACTAGTGTGTACTACTGTACCATGCTGTAGTGTGTACTACTGTACCATACTGTAGTGTGTACCACTGTACCATACTGTAGTGTGTACCACTGTACCATACTGTAGTGTGTACCACTGTACCATACTGTAGTGTGTACTACAGTACCATACTAGTGTGTACTACTGTACCATACTGTAGTGTGTACCACTGTACCATACTGTAGTGTACCACTGTACCATACTGTAGTGTGTACTACAGTACTATACTAGTGTGTACTACTGTACCATACTGTAGTGTGTACCACTGTACCATACTGTAGTGTACCACTGTACCATACTGTAGTGTGTACTACAGTACCATACTAGTGTGTACTACTGTACCATACTGTAGTGTACTACTGTACCATACTGTAGTGTGTACCACTGTACCATACTGTAGTGTGTACCACTGTAACACTGTAGTGTGTACTACAGTACCATACTAGTGTGTACTACTGTACCATACTGTAGTGTGTACCACTGTACCATACTGTAGTGTGTACCACTGTACCATACTGTAGTGTGTACTACAGTACCATACTAGTGTGTACTACTGTACCATACTGTAGTGTGTACCACTGTACCATACTGTAGTGTGTACCACTGTACCATACTGTAGTGTGTACTACAGTACCATACTAGTGTGTACTACTGTACCATACTGTAGTGTGTACCACTGTACCATACTGTAGTGTACCGCTGTACCATACTGTAGTGTGTACCACTGTACCATACTGTAGTGTGTACCACTGTACCATACTGTAGTGTGTACCACTGTACCATACTGTAGTGTGTACTACAGTACCATACTAGTGTGTACTACTGTACCATACTGTAGTGTGTACCACTGTACCATACTGTAGTGTGTACCACTGTACCATACTGTAGTGTGTACTACAGTACCATACTAGTGTGTACTACTGTACCATACTGTAGTGTGTACCACTGTACCATACTGTAGTGTGTACCACTGTACCATACTGTAGTGTGTACCACTGTACCATACTGTAGTGTGTACCACTGTACCATACTGTAGTGTGTACCACTGTAACCATACTGTAGTGTGTACCACTGTACCATACTGTAGTGTGTACCACTGTACCATACTAGTAGTGTACTACAGTACCATACTAGTGTGTACTACTGTACCATACTGTAGTGTGTACCACTGTACCATACTGTAGTGTACCACTGTACCATACTGTAGTGTGTACCACTGTACCATACTGTAGTGTGTACCACGCTACCATACTGTAGTGTGTACCACTGTAGTGTGTACCACTGTACCATGCTGTAGTGTGTACCACTGTACCATTCTGTAGTGTGAACTACAGTACCATACTGTAGTGTGTACCACTGTACCATACTGTAGTGTGCACCACTGTACCATGCTGTAGTGTGTTCTACAGTACCATACTGTAGTGTGTACCACTGTACCATACTGTAGTGTGTACCACTGAACCATACTGTAGTGTGTACCACTGTACCATACTGTAGTGTGTACCACTGTACCATACTGTAGTGTGTATCACTGTACCATGCTGTAGTGTGTACCACTGTGCCATACTGTAGTGTGTACCACTGTACCATACTGTAGTGTGTACCACTGTACCATACTGTAGTGTGTACCACTGTACCATACTGTAGTGTGTACCACTGTACCATACTGTAGTGTGTACCACTGTACCATGCTGTAGTGTGTACCACTGTGCCATACTGTAGTGTGTACCACTGTACCATACTGTAGTGTGTACCACTGTACCATACTGTAGTGTGTACCACTGTACCATACTGTAGTGTGTACCACTGTACCATACTGTAGTGTGTACCACTGTACCATACTGTAGTGTGTACCACTGTACCATATTGTAGTGTGTACCACTGTACCATACTGTAGTGTGTACCACTGTACCATACTGTAGTGTGTACCACTGTACCATACTGTAGTGTGTACCACTGTACCATACTGTAGTGTGTACCACTGTACCATACTGTAGTGTGTACCACTGTACCATACTGTAGTGCGGTGGGGGCTGAGTCAGGGCTTAGAGAGGTCAGAGGTTGGTCATAAACAAGGTCAGGTCAACATGTACGATCTGTATGCTGCTACCAGCACTGTGACTCGAAATACTGACAGTGACGCTGCTGAACACTTGTTAAGAGCTAAACACACAGTATCTTAGAAAGAAATATTTGAAGACTGAAGTTGATATGTGTGGTGGGAAGTGTATTGTGTGCAAGGTTGTGATAGTAACAGTCAGGTTTATTGTTACCTTCAACACTCTACCTTGTGCCTGCTAGGAATCCTAGCCAAGAGTGCCTCTACCTTGTGCCTGCCAGGAATCCTAGCCAAGAGTGCCTCTACCTTGTGCCTGCCAGGAATCCTAGCCAAGAGTGCCTCTACCTTGTGCCTGCCAGGAATCCCAGCCAAGAGTGCCTCTACCTTGTGCCTGCTAGGAATCCTAGCCAAGAGTGCCTCTACCTTGTGCCTGCCAGGAATCCTAGCCAAGAGTGCCTCTACCTTGTGCCTGCCAGGAATCCTAGCCAAGAGTGCCTCTACCTTGTGCCTGCCAGGAATCCTAGCCAAGAGTGCCTCTACCTTGTGCCTGCCAGGAATCCTAGCCAAGAGTGCCTCTACCTTGTGCCTGCCAGGAATCCTAGCCAAGAGTGCCTCTACCTTGTGCCTGCCAGGAATCCTAGCCAAGAGTGCCTCTACCTTGTGCCTGCCAGGAATCCTAGCCAAGAGTGCCTCTACCTTGTGCCTGCCAGGAATCCTAGCCAAGAGTGCCTCTACCTTGTGCCTGCCAGGAATCCTAGCCAAGAGTGCCTCTACCTTGTGCCTGCTAGGAATCCTAGCCAAGAGTGCCTCCACCTTGTGCCTGCCAGGAATCCTAGCCAAGAGTGCCTCTACCTTGTGCCTGCCAGGAATCCTAGCCAAGAGTGCCTCTACCTTGTGCCTGCCAGGAATCCTAGCCAAGAGTGCCTCTACCTTGTGCCTGCAGGAATCCTAGCCAAGAGTGCCTCTACCTTGTGCCTGCCAGGAATCCTAGCCAAGAGTGCCTCTACCTTGTGCCTGCAGGAATCCTAGCCAAGAGTGCCTCCTACCTTGTGCCTGCCAGGAATCCTAGCCAAGAGTGTGCCTCTACCTTGTGCCTGCCAGGAATCCTAGCCAAGAGTGCCTCTACCTTGTGCCTGCCAGGAATCCTAGCCAAGAGTGCCTCTACCTTGTGCCTGCCAGGAATCCTAGCCAAGAGTGCCTCTACCTTGTGCCTGCCAGGAATCCTAGCCAAGAGTGCCTCTACCTTGTGCCTGCCAGGAATCCTAGCCAAGAGTGCCTCTACCTTGTGCCTGCCAGGAATCCTAGCCAAGAGTGCCTCTACCTTGTGCCTGCCAGGAATCCTAGCCAAGAGTGCCTCTACCTTGTGCCTGCCAGGAATCCTAGCCAAGAGTGCCTCTACCTTGTGCCTGCTAGGAATCCTAGCCAAGAGTGCCTCCACCTTGTGCCTGCTAGGAATCCTAGCCAAGAGTGCCTCCACCTTGTGCCTGCTAGGAATCCTAGCCAAGAGTGCCTCTACCTTGTGCCACTAGGAATCCTAGCCAAGAATGCCTCCACCTTGTGCCTGCTAGGAATCCTAGCCAAGAGTGCCTCTATCTTGTGCCTACCAGGAATCCTAGCCAAGAGTGCCTCTACCTTGTGCCTGCTAGGAATCCTAGCCAAGAGTGCCTCTACCTTGTGCCTGCTAGGAATCCTAGCCAAGAGTGCCTCCACCTTGTGCCTGCTAGGAATCCTAGCCAAGAACGCCTCCACCTTGTGCCTGCTAGGAATCCTAGCCAAGAATGCCTCTACCTTGTGCCTGCTAGGAATCCTAGCCAAGAGTGCCTCTACCTTGTGCCTGCTAGGAATCCTAGCCAAGATTGCCTCTACCTTGTGCCTGCCAGGAATCCTAGCCCAGAGTGCCTCTACCTTGTGCCTGCCAGGAATCCTAGCCAAGAGTGCCACCCACCAACCCCAGGTCTGCCACTCTCCAGCCCCAGGCCTTTCACTCACCAATCCCAGGCCTGCCACTCACCAACCCCAGGCCTGCCACTCACCAACCCAGACCTGGCACTCACCAACCCGGCCTGCTACTCACCAATCCCAGGCCCCACTCACCCCCCACCTGCTTCACCACCCCAGGCTGCCACTCACCAAGACCCCAACCTGTGCTGACTCACCAACCCAGCCACCACTCACCAACCCCAGCCTACCACTCACCAATCCCCAGCCACCATCACCAACCCCAGGCCCTACACTCCCAACCCAGGCCTGCCACTCACCCACCCCAGGCCTCCACTGCAACCCCAGCCAATACCACTCCCAACACCAGCCTGCCACTCACCCACCCCGGACCTACCACTCAGCCAACCAGGCCTACCACTCAACCCAGGCCTACCACTCACCAACCCAGGCCTACCACTCACCAACCCCAGGCTGCCACTCACCCACCCCAGGCCTACACTCACCAACCCCAGCCTACCACTCACCAACCCAGGCCTGCACTCACCAACCCCAGGCCTGCCACTCACCCAACCCCAGACCTGCACTCACCAACCCCAGGCCTACCACTCACCAACCCAGCCTGCCACTCACCAACCCCAGCCTGCCTACTCACCAACCCCAGGCCTACCACTCACCAACCCCAGGCCTGCCACTCACCCACCCCAGGCCTACCACTCACCAACCCCAGGCCTACCACTCACCAACCCCAGCCTGCACTCACCCACCCCAGCCTACCACTCACCAACCCCAGGCCTACCACTCACCAACCCCAGGCCTGCCACTCACCCACCCCAGGCCTACCACTCACCAACCCCAGGCCTACCACTCACCAACCCCAGGCCTGCCACTCACCAACCCCAGGCCTACCACTCACCAACCCCAGGCCTGCCACTCACCAACCCCAGGCCTGCTACTCACTAACCCCAGGCCTGCCACTCACCAACCCCAGGCCTGCTACTCACTAACCCCAGGCCTACCACTCACCAACCCCAGGCCTACCACTCACCAACCCCAGGCCTGCCACTCACCAACCCCAGGCCTGCTACTCACTAACCCCAGGCCTGCCACTCACCAACCCCAGGCCTACCACTCACCAACCCCAGGCCTCTACCACTAACCCCAGGCCTGCCACTCACCAACCCCAGGCCTACCACTCACCAACCCCAGGCCTGCCACTCACCAACCCCAGGCCTACCAATCACCAACCCCAGGCCTGCCACTCACCAACCCCAGGCCTGCCACTCACCAACCCCAGGCCTGCCACTCACCAACCCCAGGCCTGCCACTCACCAACCCCAGGCCTACCAACTCACCAACCCCAGGCCTGCCACTCACCAACCCCAGGCCTGCCACTCACCAACCCCAGGCCTGCCACTCACCAACCCCAGGCCTACCACTCACCAACCCCAGGCCTGCCACTCACCAACCCCAGGCCTACCAATCACCAACCCCAGGCCTGCCACTCACCAACCCCAGGCCTACCACTCACCAACCCCAGGACTGCCACTCACCAACCCCAGGCCTACCACTCACCAACCCCAGGCCTGCCACTCACCAACCCCAGGCCTACCACTCACCAACCCCAGGACTGCCACTCACCAACCCCAGGCCTGCCACTCACCAACCCCAGGCCTACCACTCACCAACCCCAGGCCTGCTGCTCACTAACCCAAGGCCTGCCACCCGCTCAACCCAGGCCAGTCACCCACTCTTCCCCTCTCTCTCCCTCTCTCTATCTCTCTCCCTTCCTCCCTCTCCCTACACAGGATATAAAACACAGTGAGATTTTTCACAGGAGAGTGGGAGCAAGTGAAACTAAGAGAAAGAAAGAACTCAGAGAAAAGAAGAGAGAGAATAGAGAGAACAGTGGAAAGCGAAACAAAGGATAGGAAGAGAACACAGAGAACATAAGGGAAGAGAAGGAACAGAGGAAAGCAAAACAGAGACTAGGAAGAGAACAACAGGGAACAGAAGGAATAGAGAAAAGGGAGAGAACATAGGATAGAGTGAACAGACGAAATAAAAAGAACAGAGGGATGAGAGGAAACAGAAGGATAAAAAGGAAGAGACGAAATATGTAACGATAATAACCTGCCCAGACCTAAACAAGACAACAAAAGCCACGACCAATAAAATAATAGTTTATAAACCAGGTGTATAAACAAAAGTTTTAACCAGGTGTGTAAATAAAGTTTATAAACCAGGTGTGTAAACAAAAGTTTTAACCAGGTGTGTAAACAAAAGTTTTAACCAGGTGTGTAAATAAAGTTTATAAACCAGGTGTGTAAACAAAAGTTTTAACCAGGTGTGTAAATAAAGTTTATAACCAGGTGTGTAAACAAAAGTTTTAACCAGGTGTGTAAATAAAGATTATAACCAGGTGCGTAAACAAAAGTTTTAACCAGGTGTGTAAATAAAGTTTATAAACCAGGTGTGTAAATAAAGTTTATAAACCAGGTGTGTAAACAAAAGTTTTAACCAGGTGTGTAAATAAAAGTTTTAACCAGGTGTGTAAATAAAGTTTATAACCAGGTGTGTAAACAAAGGGACGCTACACCAGTGACGTTATTTTACAAGGAACCTGTGAATTATTGTCTTCAAAACACCTGTAAATTATTTTAAATAATTGTAAACTATTGTTTTCCAAGCATCTGTAAATTGTCCTCAATTGTAAATTGTCTTCAAGGCACTTGTAAAATATTTTAAAAGAACTTGCAAATTGGCTTCAAAACACTTGTAAAATGTCTTCAAAGCACTTGTAAATCAGTTTTCAAAGAACGTGTAAATTACTGTCTTCAAGGCTATTGTAAATTGTTTTCAATGTACTTGTAAATTATTGTCTTCAAGGTACTTGTACTCACGTATGTTTTGTACACCTGTGATCCCTCTCGCTTTCAAAACAACTGTACTCTCTATGTGCTAGCTGCCTGCAGCAGGCTTCCCACGCCTACAGCAGGCTTCCCACGCCTACAGCAGGCTTCCCACGCCTGCAGCGGGATTCCCATGCCTGCAGCAGGCTTCCCACGCCACTAGCTAATTTCCCACGATTCCAACAGGTTTCCCACGCTAGCAGCTGGTTACCCACGCCAGGAGCTGGCAACCCACGCCAGGAGCTGGCAACCCACGCCTGTTATGCCAAAACAGTCAAGTTTGTCAGGTTCTTTGTTGTTGATGGATCTGTGAGGAAGCCACGCCCACTGCCTACGCCCACGTCCAACACTCACATGTGCCGCCCACGCCCACTGCCTACACCTTCTCCGCCCATAATCGATGACGCCAGCTGACGAAAACACACAATCAAGTGAACAGCTGTTTGGAGCAGCCATTGTCACTACCACCACCCAACACCCACCACCACCCACACATACTTACCACCCACACCCACCACCATCCATGCCTAACTTTGTCAGAGACACACCCGTTTAACAATGACAAGGTAGTGCAGCTTCACCGGATACTGAGCATGTCAAGGTCATATATACTCCAGTATTAAATACTGTGAATGTTACAAGGACATATACCTAGCAATTGATCTCTGGCTGCCTTAAGAGGGAGCTGGACAGATACCTAAATTCAGTACTTGACCAGCAGGGTTGTGGTTCGTACGCTGATTAGGTCCTGATCCACTGGGAGGCCTGGTCAAGGACTGGTCCGCGGGGGCGTTGACCCCCGGAACACGCTCCAGATAGAAGCGGGACTGATAACCTGCAAGTTACTCTCGTGTCTGCGTTATCTACCAACGTAGATCCAAAGGTTTTTATTTTTCATTATCTACTGCGTCCTACTTGCAGCCTCCACCTCGCTCTCCACCTGGGAAAATAAAGACACGTGCAGTATAATGCAATCTTTTACTGTTTACGTTTCGCCCACACAGTGGACTTTATTAAGTCACAAACAGATCTACCTCTGCAAAGACTACATAACTATATTAGTGTGAAAGTCTGGTGGAGAATGTTGGGGAGGTTGAACTTGAGACTTCCCGTGTAGGTTCGTCTCACATCCAACCTCCCCAACATTCCCCACCTGACTCTCCACTTCACATACATATTTATGTATTCTTTACTTGATAACGCCCACTGTGTGGGCGAAACGTATTCAATAAAATATCGCATTACACTGCATGTGTGTTTATTTTTCCATCGTGTCGGTATTTTATACCAATTACCTCCGGTCCCCAGCTGTTGGTGACTGACGAGGTTCTGGGAGGGCTGTGTTGCCTCACAGATTATCATATGATGACAGATGGTCCTCGATGGCTACGTAATCGGCCGATATGTATCTGGAAGTCACAAACTGGAAACATGTGATAAATAACTTGACAAACTCGGTGAATAAATCGAGAAGTAAGCAAACTTCAATTATAGTCAGGGAAACAAACAGATGCGAAGACTTTCTGGCCAGTCATCGTCATAACGTTATGGCAGAGAGTTAACAGATACCTCGACCATGAACGTTCATTATTAATGCAAGAAGATCACAGTAAACTGGTGATAATATGAGAAATCATGAAAGATTTGATAGATTACATTTTGCCACCTAAGTGGCTAGTTTATTGTGCCCCCCACATCCATTACTAGTGCCAGGCACTTGTGATACTAGTGCCTGTGTATCACTAGTGATACTAGTGCTTACATATCATTAGTGCCAGGCTCCTGGCACTAGTGATACTAGTGCCTGCATATCACTAGTGCCAGGCTCCTGGCACTAGTGATACTAGTGCCTGTGTACCACTAGTGCCAGGCTCCTGGCACTACTAATACACAGGCACATGATCAGGGAATTTAACCTCTCTCTTGCCTGACTTTAGCTGCTCAGTTTTTTCATAAAAAAATTCAATTTTTTTGACAATAATATTAACATACAACCCGGGATACATGCCTGTGACCAGTGTCGAGAGTCCTCCCTCACTGCCCAACCTCAGCTCAGGCTCCCTTGTTGGATGCCTGTTCAACTATGCTGTTGCTGTTAGGGGGTCGCTGGTCATGAGAGGGAAGGGAGGACACAAATAGGGAGAGAGGGAAGGAAACTCAGGGAAAGGCAAGGGAAAGATAATGAAAGGTAGGTCCGGGAGGTAGGGTGACAGAGGTGTGGCATCCATTTTGGCCAAGTGTAGCAGAACTTGCTATTGCTGCTGTTCTGGTTACTACTGCTACTGCTACTGCTGCTTCTGTTGTTGTTGCTACTGCTGCTACTGCTGTTGCTGCCACTGCTGCTTCTACTGTCGTTCCTGTTTCTGCTGCTGCTGCTGCTGCTGTAATTGTCACTGCTTGATGTTGTTGCTGCTGCTGCTGTTACTGTTGCTACTGCAACTGCTTGTCAGAACCACAACACAGGAGCCACCTAGCAGCAAATTGACTAACATTGTAGTTGCTGAGGCAGATCAATAGAATGCTAGACTCCTACGTCCTTCACCCAGCCATCCACAACACCATCCCTCTCATCCACAACACCATCCCTCTCATCCACAACACCATCCCTCTCAGCCACAACACCATCCCTCTCAGCCACAACACCATCCCTCTCAGCCACAACACCATTCCTCTCAGCCACAAACCATCACTCTCATCCAAACACCATCACTCTCAGCCACAACACCATCCTCTCATCCACAACACCATCCCTCTCATCCACAACACCATCCCTCTCATCCACAACACCATTCCTCTCAGCCACAACACCATCCCTCTCATCCACAACACCATCCCTCTCATCCACACACCTCCCTCTCATTCACAACACCATTCCTCTCAGCCACAACACCATCCCTCTCATCCACAACACCATCCCTCTCATCCACAACACCATCCCTCTCATCCACAACACCATCCTCTCATCCACAACACCATCCTCTCATTCCAACAACCATTCCTCTCATCCACAACACCATCACTCTCATCCACAACACATCCCTCTCATCCACAACACCATCCCTCTCATCCACAACACCATTCCTCTCATCCACAACACCATCCCTCTCATCCACAACACCATCCCTCTCATCCACAAACACCATTCCTTCATCCACAACACCATCACTCTCAGCCACAACACCATCCCTCTCATCCACAACACCATCCCTCTCATCCACAACACCATTCCTCTCATCCACACACCATTCCTCTCATCCACAACACCATCACTCTCATTCACAACACCATTCCTCTCAGCCACAACACCATCCCTCTCATCCACAACACCATCCCTCTCATCCACAACACCATCCCTCTCATCCACAACACCATTCCTCTCATCCACAACACCATCCCTCTCATCCACAACACCATTCCTCTCAGCCACAGCACCATCACTCTCATCCACAACACCATCACTCTCATCCACAACACCATCCCTCTTATCCACAACACCATCCCTCTCATCCACAACACCATCCCTCTCAGCCACAACACCATTCCTCTCAGCCACAACACCATCACTTTCATCCACAACACATCCCTCTCATCCACAACACCATTCCTCTCAGCCACAACACCATCCCTCTCATCCACAACACCATCCCTCTCAGCCACAACACCATCCCTCTCATCCACAACACCATCCCTCTCAGCCACAACACCATCCCTCTCAGCCACAACACCTTCCTTCTCAGCTACAACACCATCCCTCTCAGCCACAACACATCCCTCTCATCCACAACACCATCCCTCTCATCCACAACACCATTCCTCTCAGCCACAACACCATCCCTCTCATCCACAACACCATCCCTCTCAGCCACAACACCATCCCTCTCATCCACAACACCATCCCTCTCAGCCACAACACCATCCCTCTCAGCTACAACACCATCCCTCCAGCCACAACACCATCCCTCTCAGCTACAACACCATCCCTCTCAGCTACAACACCATCCCTCTCAGCCACAACACCATCCCTCTCATCCACAACACATCCTCCCAGCCACAACACCACCCCTCTCAGCCACAACACCATCCCTCTCAGCCACAACACCATCCCTCTCATCCACAACACCATCCATCTCAGCCACAACACCATCCCTCTCAGCTACAACACCATCCCTCCCAGCCACAACACCATCCCTCTCAGCTACAACACCATCCCTCTCAGCTACAACACCATCCCTCTCAGCCACAACACCATCCCTCTCAGCTACAACACCATCCCTCTCAGCCACAACACCATCCCTCCCAGCCACAACACCATCCCTCTCAGCTACAACACCATCCCTCTCAGCCACAACACCATCCCTCTCATCCACAACACCATCCCCCCCAGCCACAACACCACCCCTCTCAGCCACAACACCATCCCTCTCAGCCACAACACCATCCCTCTCATCCACAACACCATCTCTCTCAGCCACAACACCATCCCTCTCAGCCACAACACCATCCCTCTTAGCCACAACACCATCCCTCTCAGCCACAACACCATCCCTCTCAGCCACAACACCATCCCTCTCAGCCACAGCACCATCCCTCTCAGCCACAACACCATCCCTCTCAGCCACAACACCACCCCTCTCAGCTACAACACCACCCCTCTCAGCCACAACACCATCCCTTTCTCATCCACAACACCATCCCTCTCAGCCACAACACCATCCCTCTCAGCCACAACACCACCCCTCTCAGCTACAACACCACCCCTCTCAGCCACAACACCATCCCTCTCATCCACAACACCATCCCTCTCAGCTACAACACCATCCCTCTCAACTACAACACCATCCCTCTCATCACAACACCATCCCTCTCAGCTACAACACCATCCCTCTCAGCTACAACACCATCCCTCTCATCCACAACACCATCCCTCTCATCCACAACACCATCCCTCTCAGCTACAACACCATCCCTCTCAGCCACAACACCATCCCTCTCATCCACAACACCATCCCTCTCAGCTACAACACCATCCCTCTCAGCTACAACACCATCCCTCTCATCCACAACACCATCCCTCTCAGCTACAACACCATCCCTCTCAACTACAACACCATCCCTCTCATCCACAACACCATCCCTCTCAGCTACAACACCATCCCTCTCAACTACAACACCATCCCTCTCATCCACAACACCATCCCTCTCATCCACAACACCATCCCTCTCAGCTACAACACCATCCCTCTCAGCCACAACACCATCCCTTTCTCATCCACAACACCATCCCTCTCAGCTACAACACCATCCCTCTCAGCTACAACACCATCCCTCTCATCCACAACACCATCCCTCTCAGCTACAACACCATCCCTCTCAACTACAACACCATCCCTCTCATCCACAACACCATCCCTCTCAGCTACAACACCATCCCTCTCAGCTACAACACCATCCCTCCCAGCCACAACATGGATAATAATAATAATAATTAATAATAATAATAATAATCTTACACAAGGTAAGTTAACTTGTAATAATGTTGATAGAATTACCAATAAGTGTAACTAATGTAACATTTTATTGTAGCAACGTTTCGCTCTCCAGGATCTTTGTCAAGCTGTTACGTGATGCAACTTGTTGGATTTATTTAAGGTGAATAGTTGAGAGGATAATGATTTTAACATATTTATCTTGACGTTGTGTTCCACTATACTCTCACACTGACCACTGTTGTAATTATTACTATTACTGTCATCACCATTACTACTGTCATCACCACCACCACTACTACTACCCCTGTCAACACTACTATCATCACCATTACTACTATCATCACCACCACCACTACTACTACCCTGTCAACACTACTATCATCCCATTACTACTATCATCACCACCACCACTACTACTACCCCTGTCAACACTACTATCATCACCATTACTACTATCATCACCACCACCACTACTACTACCCCTGTCAACACTACTATCATCACCATTACTACTGTCATCACCACCACCACTACTACTACCCTGTCAACACTACTATCATCACCATTACTACTGTCATCACCACCACCACTACTACTATCCCTGTCAACACTACTATCATCACCATTACTACTGTCATCACCACCACCACTACTACTATCCCTGTCAACACTACTATCATCACCATTACTACTGTCATCACCACCACCACTACTACTACCCCTGTCAACACTACTATCATCACCATTACTACTATCATCACCACCACCACTACTACTACCCTGTCAACACTACTATCATCACCATTACTACTGTCATCACCACCACCACTACTACTACTATCCCTGTCAACACTATCATCACCATTACTACTGTCATCACCACCACACCACTACTACTACTATCCCTGTCAACACTACTATCATCATCATTACTACTGCCATCACCGCCACTACTACCTCTGCCATCACCACCACTACTACCCTGCCATCACCACCACTACTACCCCTGCCATCACCACCACTACTACCTTTGCCATCACCACCACTACTACCCCTGCCATCACCACCACTACTACCTTTGCCATCACCACCACTACTACCCTGCCATCACCACCACTACTACCCCTGCCATCACCACCACTACTACCCCTGCCATCACCACCACTACTACCCCTGCCATCACCACCACTACTACCTCTGCCATCACCACCACTACTACCCCTGCCATCACCACCACTACTACCCCTGCCATCACCACCACTACTACCTCTGCCATCACCACACTACTACCCCTGCCATCACCACCACTACTACCCCTGCCATCACCACTACCAGTATACCTCAGTCCCCCAGTAAGAATAATAATATAAGCATCAAAAATAAAAACATCAACCCGAAACATTATACCCAGCCCCCCCCCCAAAAAATCTTATACACTTATAAAATGCAATGTTGCTGTCGTGCCAGACACAAATTTACTAATTCGAACACTCGACTAATATTATCTTTATTTAGTAAAAAATATATCTTAAGAATGGGTTTTAAAAGTACACCTCTATATTATACTTCTGTCGAGTGAATATACCTGTGATATGCTTCTGATGAGTTGCCAGTGTCTGGCTGCTCTCATAGCCCGGCCCTGGGTCAGGCTTGTCTGCTGCTAGCCTGGCCAACCAGGCTGTTCCTGCTGGCGCTCCACTGGACCAACCATATACATTGTAACAAAACTTCTGTGCAAAGCCAACCTGTATCTACACACGACCTGTATTGACACACCTGTACTTTCACACGACCTGTATTGACACACCTGTACTTTCACACGACCTGTATTGACACACCTGTACTTACACACGACCTGTATTGACACCTGTACTTACACACGGCCTGTATCTACACACGACCTGTACTTACACACGACCTGTACTTACACATGACCTGTATTAACACACCACCTGCATTAACACACGACCTGTATCTACTCACGACCTGTACTTACACATGGCCTGTATCTACACACAACCTGTACTTACACACGACCTGTACCTACACACGACCTGTACTTACACACGACCTACATCTACACACGACCTGTACTTACACATGACCTATATCTACACACGACCTGCACTTACACACGACCTGTATCTACACACGACCTGTACTTACACACGACCTGTATCTACACACGACCTGTACTTACACACGACCTACATCTACACACGACCTGTACTTACACACGACCTGTATCTACACACGACCTGTACTTACACACGACCTACATCTAAACACGACCTGTACTTACACATGACCTATATCTACACACGACCTGTACTTACACACGACCTGTATCTACACACGACCTGTACTTACACACGACCTGTATCTACACACGACCTGTACTTACACACGACCTACATCTACACACGACCTGTACTTACACACGACCTGTATCTACACACGACCTGTACTTACACACGACCTACATCTACACACGACCTGTACTTACACACGACCTGTATCTACACACGACCTGTACTTACACACGACCTACATCTACACACGACCTGTACTTACACACGACCTGTATCTACACACGACCTGTACTTACACCCGACCTGTATCTACACACGACCTGTACTTACACACGACCTACATCTACACACGACTTGTACTTACACCCGACCTGTATCTACACACGACCTGTACTTACACCCGACTTGTATTAACACACGACGTTTCGCTCTATCCAAAACTAAACATAGCATATAAATAATAATTCTCCAGACAAATAGCATCTGTTATTTTAACAAAATATAATTTTAATTAAATTCTGATAATCCCGGGAAAGAGATTATTTGAAATAATTGCGAATAATCCAGCGAGTGAGTTGAAAAATAAGTAGACTCAATTGATTTAAATCTCCCAACAACAGCGTTTATGGAGATTTAATGAATAAACTGTTTATTGGGCATGGTGGCCAGGATTGTGTGGTGGCCAGGACTGTGTTGTGGTCATGACTGTGTTGTGGCCAGGACTGTGTTGTGGTCATGACTGTGGTGGCCATGACTGTGTTGTGGTCATGACTGTGTGGTGGTCATGACTGTGTGGTGGCCATGACTGTGTTGTGGTCATGACTGTGTGGTGGCCATGACTGTGTTGTGGTCATGACTGTGTGGTGGTCAGGACTGTGTTGTGGTCATGACTGTGGTGGTCATGACTGTGTGGTGGTCAGGACTGTGTTGTGGTCATGACTGTGTTGTGGCCATGACTGTGTTGTGGTCATGACTGTGTGGTGGTCAGGACTGTGTTGTGGTCATGACTGTGGTGGTCATGACTGTGTGGTGGTCATGACTGTGTGGTGGTCATGACTGTGTTGTGGTCATGACTGTGTTGTGGCCATGACTGTGTTGTGGTCATGACTGTGTGGTCATGACTGTGTGGTGGTCATGACTGTGTGGTGGTCAGGACTGTGTTGTGGTCATGACTGTGTTGTGGCCATGACTGTGTTGTGGTCATGACTGTGTGGTGGTCAGGACTGTGTTGTGGTCATGACTGTGGTGGTCATGACTGTGTGGTGGTCATGACTGTGTTGTGGTCAGGACTGTGTTGTGGTCATGACTGTGTTGTGGTCATGACTGTGTGGTGGTCAGGACTGTGTTGTGGCCAGGACTGTGTTGTGGTCATGACTGTGTTGTGGTCATGACTGTGTGGTGGTCAGGACTGTGTTGTGGTCATGACTGTGTGGTGGCCAGGACTGTGTTGTGGTCATGACTGTGTTGTGGCCAGGACTGTGTTGTGGTCATGACTGTGTGGTGGCCAGGACTGTGTTGTGGTCATGACTGTGTTGTGGTCATGACTGTGTGGTGGTCAGGACTGTGTGGTGGTCAGGACTGTGTGGTGGTCAGGACTGTGTGGTGGTCAGGACTGTGTGGTGGTCAGGACTGTGTGGTGGTCAGGACTGTGTGGTGGTCAGGACTGTGTGGTGGTCATGACTGTGTTGTGGTCATGACTGTGTGGTGGTCAGGACTGTGTGGTGGTCAGGACTGTGTTGTGGTCATTACTGCGTGGTGGTAAGGACTGTGGTGGTGGTCATGACTGTGTGGTGGTCATGACTGTGTGGTGGTCATGACTGTGTGGTGGTCAGGACTGTGTGGTGGTCAGGACTGTGTGGTGGTCAGGACTGTGTTGTGGTCATTACTGCGTGGTGGTAAGGACTGTGGTGGTGGTCATGACTGTGTGGTGGTCAGGACTGTGTGGTGGTCAGGACTGTGTGGTGGTCATGACTGTGTGGTGGTCATGACTGTGTGGGTGGTCATGACTGTGTTTGTCATGACTTTGGTCATGACTGTGTGGTGGTCATGACTGTGTGGTGGTCATGACTGTGTGGTGGTCAGGACTGTGTGGTGGTCAGGACTGTGTGGTGGTCATGACTGTGTGGTGGTCATGACTGTGTGGTGGTCATGACTGTGTGGTTGTCAGGACTGTGTGGCGGTCATGACTGTGTTGTGGTCATGACTGTGTTGTGGTCATGACTGTGTTGTGGCCAGGACTGTGTTGTGGCCAGGACTGTGTTGTGGTCATGACTGTGTTGTGGTCATGACTGTGTTGTGGCCAGGACTGTGTTGTGGTCATGACTGTGTTGTGGTCATGACTGTGTGGTGGTCATGACTGTGTTGTGGTCATGACTGTGTGGTGGTCATGACTGTGTTGTGGTCATGACTGTGTTGTGGTCATGACTGTGTTGTGGTCATGACTGTTCTGTGGCCAGGACTGTGTTGTGGTCATGACTGTGCTGTGGTCATGACTGTGTTGTGGTCATGACTGTGTGGTGGCCAGGACTTTGTAGTGGCCAAGATTGTGTGGTGGACAGTATTGTGTGGTGGGCAGGATTGTGTGGTGGGCAGTATTGTGTGGTGGGCAGTATTGTGTGTTGGGCAGGATTGTGTGGTGGGCAGGATTGTGTGGTGGGCAGGATTGTGTGGTGGGCAGTATTGTGTGGTGGGCAGGATTGTGTGGTGGGCAGGATTGTGTGGTGGGCAGTATTGTGTGGTGGGCAGTATTGTGTGGTGGGCAGTATTGTGTGGTGGGCAGGATTGTGTGGTGGGCAGGATTGTGTGGGGGGCAGGATTGTGGTGGACAGTATTGTGTGGTGGGCAGTATTGTGTGGTGGGCAGTATTGTGTGGTGGGCAGGATTGTGGTGGGCAGGATTATGTGGTGGGCAGTATTGTGTGGTGGGCAGTATTGTGTGGTGGGCAGTATTGTGTGGTGGGCAGTATTGTGTGGTGGGCAGTATTGTGTGGTGGGCAGGATTGTGGTGGGCAGGATTATGTGGTGGGCAGTATTGTGTGGTGGGCAGTATTGTGTGGTGGGCAGTATTGTGTGGTGGGCAGGATTGTGTGGTGGGCAGGATTTTGTGGTGGGCAGGATTGTGTGGTGGGCAGGATTGTGTGGTGTTCAGGATTGTGTGGTGGGCAGTATTGTGTGGTGGGCAGGATTGTGTGGTGGGCAGTATTGTGTGGTGGGCAGTATTGTGTGGTGGGACAGTATTGTGTGGTGGGCAGGATTGTGTGGTTGGCAGGTTTTTGTGGTGGGCAGGATTGTGTGGTGTTCAGGATTGTGTGTTGGGCAGTACTGTGTGGTGGGCAGTATTGTGTGGTGGGCAGTACTGTGTGGTGGACAGTATTGTGTGGTGGGCAGTATTGTGTGGTGGGCAGTATTGTGTGGTGGGCAGTACTGTGTGGTGGGCAGTATTGTGTGGTGGGCAGTACTGTGTGATGGACAGTATTGTGTGGTGGGCAGTATTGTGTGGTGGGCAGTATTGTGTGGTGGGCAGTACTGTGTGGTGGGCAGTATTGTGTGGTGGGCAGTACTGTGTGGTGGACAGTATTGTGTGGTGGGCAGTATTGTGTGGTGGGCAGTATTGTGTGGTGGGCAGTATTGTGTGGTGGGCAGTATTGTGTGGTGGGCAGTATTGTGTGGTGGACAGTATTGTGTGGTGGGCAGTATTGTGTGGTGGGCAGTATTGTGTGGTGGGCAGTATTGTGTGGTGGGCAGCATTGTGTGGTGGGCAGTATTGTGTGGTGGGCAGTATTGTGTGGTGGTGTGTGAGTTCCTCATTTCTCAATAATATTACTTCGACGAAAACTATTACTACTACTACTGTGCTATTATTACTACTACTATTGTTCCTACCACCATTCAACTGCCTCCCAGCATACATGAGGGGGATTACCAATCGACCCCTGGCTGTCTTCAAGAAGTCGCTGGACAGACACCTAAAGTCAATACCTGACCAGCCGGGCTGTGGTTTATACGTCGGTTTACGAGTGCCCAGCAGTAACAACCTGGTTCATCAGGTCCTGATCCACCACGAGGCCTGGTCAAGGACCGGGCTGCGGGAGCGTTGACCCCCCAAAACACCCTCCATTTAAGATTCCTGGTAGACCACCACCACTACCACCACCATCACTACCACCACCACCACTACCACCACCACTACCACCACCACCACTACCACCACCACTACCACCACCACCACCACTACCACCCCCACCACTCCTACTACCAACACTCTGAGACACAACATAATGATACACAAATTATGTCTGACAAATGTGGACATCTGACCTTCGCTTCTAAACTGGGTCGACGAGGCGTGCGTGTCTGTATTATGGTGGGGATCGATGCCCCCCTCCCAAGCCATGGTAGTGGGGATCGATGTCCCCCTTCCAGGCCTTGGTAGTGGGGATCGATGTCCCCTTCCAGGCCTTGGTAGTGGAGATCGATGTCCCCTTCCAGGCCTTGGTAGTGGAGATCGATGTCCCCTTCCAGGCCTTGGTAGTGGGGATCGATGTCCCCTTCCAGGCCTTGGTAGTGGAGATCGATGTCCCCTTCCAGGCCTTGGTAGTGGAGATCGATGTCCCCTTCCGGGCCATGGTAGTGGGGATCGATGCCCTCTGCCAATCCTCCGGGTGCTTCCCTGACTCAGTCATACCTACTCCTGAAGCTGTGGATGCTAAATGCTCTCATAAACATTTACCAGCTAATTCATTCCATTTATGTAGTGCGTGTAAGTCCATATGAATACTGACCGTGGCGTGAGGTAGCTACCCACCTTGTACCTTAATACCTCTACCTGTGGTGGTCAATCCGTCAAGAGGACTAACCACCTCAAATCCTTTTTCCTCGAAGGTTGATGGACTGATTGCATCCTCTGCATTTGACTGAAGAAGCCTACTGTGTAGGCGAGACATTTCATCAATAAAGACACCCAACTGTTGCACACGTGTTTTAATCTTCAACTTGTCGTTAGTTTATACCATTTTCCCAACACCTGTAACTTTACTGTGTGTTCTCTCAGTGACAAGGAGGAGGCGGAAGAGAGCACGGGAAGTGTATTTCAACGTTGCTAGCGTCACGGAATGCTAGCAAAAAGGAACTCGGTGATTTCCGGCTCCTAGTGTCATCTCGCGTCCCCCGCCGCCACCTGTGACTTCTCCAAGCATCCGCCTCATACCTCTGACGGATTTCCAGAGATCTACTCTCGCATCCCGTCTAGTCTTCTCTGCTGGTTTCTTGATTAACCAGGCTGTTTTGATCGTAGCCAGCGGTCCCTGGTTTATCCAACACTTCCTACTACTCTAGTTTTCTTACTGTAAAAACTTCTACCTTTATTCCGGCATTGTTTTTTACGTCTCGTGGCAGCAGACAGAATAGTCTTGGCGCCAGTGCTTTTTACTGGACGGATTTTGCACTTCCATACCTTAACTACTGGGAACGCTTGGAAACACTTGACTTGTACTCGTTGGAACGCACGAGAGAGAGATATATCATAATCTACACTTGGAAAATCCTGGAAGGAATGGTCCCAAATCTGCACGCGGGGGCGTTGATCCCCGGAATAACCTCCAGGTAGACTCACTCCAGAGCGCAATAACAGTAGTAAGCAGAATACTGACCTGGCAACAGTGGTGAGAATACTGACCTGACAATAACGGTGAGAATACTGACCTGACAACAGTGGTGAGAATACTGACCTGACAATAGTGGTGAGAATACTGACCTGACAATAGTGGTGAGCAGAATACTGACCTAACTCAGATATTCTCCATGTACATGTATATATTATCAGGTATCTTCATCTCTTCCGTTCCAGAGAGTAGAATCTATGTGCTTTAGGGCGTTCCCGTTAACGGTCAGTCAATGCTCTGTGTGTATTTTTTTTTTTAGTTTTGTGGGTAAATTCTGAAACAATTCTGATATATATTGTTTTATACTTGAATTTTTAAGGTTCAAAATCTCCTAGTTGGATTAATATACATTGCATGATTTTCTGGTATATCAAGTCAGTTTTCAATATTTTGTGTCTGTTGAGTTAATTCTTGTCTCTCATGAAGGTGTGTTGTGTCGACATGTTATTACCACCCAGTTTATTATTTCTAGGACTACCACCAGTCCTTGTTGGTACTTCCAACACTTCTTGCTCTTGGTACTACCAACACTTCTTGCTGCTGGTACTACCAACACTTCTTGTTGCTGGTACTACCAACACTTCTTGCTCTTGGTACTACCAACACTTCTTGCTGCTGGTACTACCAACACTTCTTGTTGCTGGTACTACCAACACTTCTTGTTGCTGGTACTACCAACACTTCTTGCTGTTTGTACTACCAACATTTCTTGTTGCTGGTACTACCAACACTTCTTGCTGTTTGTACTACCAACATTTCTTGTTGCTGGTACTACCAACACTTCTTGCTGTTTGTACTACCAACATTTCTTGCTGCTGGTACTACCAACACTTCTTGTTGCTGGTACTACCAACACTTCTTGCTGTTTGTACTACCAACATTTCTTGTTGCTGGTACTACCAACACTTCTTGCTGCTGGTACTACCAACACTTCTTGTTGCTGGTACTACCAACACTTCTTGCTGCTGGTACTACCAACACTTCTTGCTGTTTGTACTACCAACATTTCTTGTTGCTGGTACTACCAACACTTCTTGCTGCTTGTACTACCAACACTTCTTGTTGCTGGTACTACCAACACTTCTTGCTGCTTGTACTACCAACACTTCTTGCTGCTGATACTACCAACACTTCTTGCTGCTGGTACTACCAGCACTTCTTGCTGCTGGTACTACCAACACTTCTTGCTGCTGGTACTACCAGCACTTCTTGCTGCTGGTACTACCAACACTTCTTGCTGCTGGTACTACCAACAGTTGCTGGTACTCTCACATCAACACAAACACTCGTCTATATAAAACTCATTCCCCTAGAAACTCATACTGTGACATACCACTTACATTAACCAGGAAGAGCTAAATCCCCAAGGGAAGAGGCAGTAATCAAGTTCACAGGGGAAAGGAATATAAATATCGACAGAAACAAGAGCCCCTTCTACCAGTATCAAGGCCTCTCCCCCCCCCCGTCACTCTGATGTACAGGGAGGGGGCGGGTGGGAGAGTGAGAGGCAGGGGGCGGTGCCCCTGCCATTCCTCTGGCCTCCCACTCAGTACAGCTTTAATATACTCACATCTGACCTTTCCTGGTTATAAACAGTGTTAAAGTCATCTGTTAATTTTTTTCCGTATGCTCCTTTGTATTACACAGAATCAGTGGGTCGTGCATTGCTCGTGGCAGCAATGCACGACTCTATGGGTCGTGCTCGCGGGAGGTCGCCTGCGTGCCTGCGTGCCTGCGATCCTCTGGTGGGGGGGTCGTTCGCATGCGTACCTCTGATTGGAGGTCGTCAGCACGCGTACGACCCCTGGTGAGAGGTCGTCCGCATGCGTACCTCTGATTGGAGGTCGTCAGCACGCGCACGATCCCTGGCGAGAGATCGTTTGCATGTGTACGACCTGGTGAGAGCTCCGCGTGGGTACGACCTCTGTTTGGAAGGTGGTCCGCATGCGTACGACCCCTGGTTGAGAGGTCGTGGCTTATCTATGACAAGAAAACTCAAATGTCAACTGACATCTGGAGGAAACAATGACGTACACTGACGCATTTCTGTGACGTCAGAGGCACTTGACGCATCTGCATGACGTCAGGACACGCGATGATGACGCTAAATGTGACGTCAGGACAAGAGATAACGCTAAAATGGGAGGTCAGACCGGAAAGTGCCATCATTAACGAGTGACGTCAACGAGTGATGTCAGAGCTCACCGTGACGTCAGACCCCCTTCGTGGCGTCGACACTGGAAATAGCGATATCAAAAGTGACGTCAGAGTTTCTTGTGTGATATCAGGTGACATCAGTAACATCCTGATCGATCAGGCGATGATCCACCGGGAGACCTGGGGCGCTGACCCCCGGAACGACCTCAAAGTAGACTCCAGGTAGATAGGCAGACATACCTGTGACGGGTTACAAGAGGTTTTATAGCCTGGTTAACCAGGCTGTTGCAACCATAGCCTAGTAACCAGGCTGTTGCAACCACAGCCTGGTTAATCCTGCCACTTGGAGGCGGTAGTGAGCCGGTTTCCTCTTGAAAGCTACACCTGTTCCAGCAACATTTGTGATATCTGATGACAGCAGGCTGAGGTGTGTTGCGCCCCGGGGTGACCACGTGAAGGCTGGATATAAGCATCACCCCGGGATGACCACGTGAAGGCTGGAAATAAGCATCACCCCGGGATGACCACGTTAAGGCTGGACATAAGCATCACCCCGGGATGACCACGTGAAGGCTGGAAATAAGCATCACCCCAGGATGACCACGTAAGGCTGGACATAAGCATCACCCCGAGATGATCACGTGAGGGCTGGACATAAGCATCACCCCGGGATGACCACGTTAAGGCTGGACATAAGCATCACCCCGGGATGACCACGTGAAGGCTGGAAATAAGCATCACCCCGAGATGACCACGTTAAGGCTGGACATAAGCATCACCCCGAGATGACCACGTTAAGGCTGGACATAAGCATCACCCCGAGATGACCACGTTAAGGCTGGACATAAGCATCACCCCGGCAGGAAGGCGTGAAGCAGCTGGGAATAACACTGTCAAATAATGAACAATGAAGAAATACCAGACTTGTAATGTTGTAGCCTCGGGCACCAAATAACAGGATGGATAATGAGAATTCTGGGAACGAGGGACGTAGCCATGGCAAGAGTGTTGTACGAGGTAATAACACTTTCTTACCTGGTTCGTCAGGTCATCCATCATGAGACCTGGTCTGGGACCGGGCCACGGGGGCGTTAACCCCTCTAAACCACAGCCAGATAAAGTTAAGAATGGAGGAGCACTGCAGTAAGCCCACTGGTACATACAAGGCAAGTCCTTTCACGGGCAAAAATCTGTTTCGAATCATGTAAGACTTGATCAATAGCTCATGGCTGACGGCGAAGGAAAACTATTGAAAACCATCAAAAATATACCCGAAATGAGAACCCGACTAACAGAGCTTTTGTTTAGCAAGCCGGAGGATCAAGCCTTCGTTATGCCTTGTGTTGAGTGGGCCCGCGAGTAGGTCCAGGACTAGACTTTGTGACTGATAGACTTGATAAGCACAGGGAAAGCAGAGATTAGCATGTTTCTCTCATTTCTCACAAACACAATAGTGGAGACAGTTCAGTACAACACACCTTGTCAATCTGGCTGTTGGTGCAAGCATCATGCAGTCAGTTTCTGAGCTGATTTAAAAGCACAGGACCAGGTTAGACCCCACCAGGGAGCATGGGACCAGACTAAACCCCACCAGCGAGCATGGGACCAGACTAGACCCCACGAGAACGAGCATAGGACTAGACTAGACCCCACGAGCGAACAAGAGACGGGGCTAGACCGCACGAGCGAACAAGGAGCTGGGCTAAACACCACCAGCGAACAAGGGACAGGGCTAGACCCCACCAGCGAGCAAGGGACGGGGCTAGACCCCACCAGCGAGCAAGGGACGGGGCTAGACCCCACCAGCGAACAAGGGACAGGGCTAGACCCCACCAGCGAGCAAGGGACGGGGCTAGACCCCACCAGCGAACAAGGGACGGGGCTAGACCCCCGTGTCCACGAAGAATAGCTGACTACACACCCCCGGGAAAGATGTATAAACACAGTGGGAGTCGACCCGCAGGGCCACGTAAACACAAGACGAAAGGCAGTCCTTGAAGCTAACATAAACAAGTAGGAAAGGAGTGACAACCTCACAGGAAGGAGTGACAACCTCACAGGAAGGAGTGACAACCTCACAGGAAGGAGTGACAACCTCACAGGAAGGAGTGACAACCTCACAGGAAGGAGTGACAACCTCACAGGAAGGAGTGACAACCTCACGAGGATAAGGAGTGACAACCTCACAGGAAGGAGTGACAACCTCACAGGAAGGAGTGACAACCTCACAGGAAGGAGTGACAACCTCACAGGAAGGAGTGACAACCTCACAGGAAGGAGTGACAACCTCACAGGGAGAATGATAACCCCACAAGAAGGCAACGTAACAGGGAGGGTGAGAAGGACTTAAATTCTGGCCCGGTATTATAACGTAGGTAAGGAACATACAAAAAAGACTCATAAATACGGGGTGAGAACCTCCCAGCGGAGCATTTTAAGAGACAGAGATGAGGTTCCCCAATGGATCAAGCAAACTAATGAAGGTGTAACTGATAAACTGCAAAACTTTTATGACCTTCTCAGGATGTATTAAAATAATGTGTGCGTGTGTGTGTGTGTATACTCACCTATTTGTGCTCATTTATTTGTGGTTGCAGGGGTCGATTCATAGCTCCTGTCCCGCCTCTTCACTGTTTGCTACTAGGTCCTCTCTCTCCCCCTGCGTGTGTGTGTGTGAGAGCATGCTTAATATAATTATAAATAATGTACACTTGATAATGGTCCAAGACGGACCGAAACGTCATCTGAAGTTTCCATTTTATGTGCAAGTCATTTGTGAATTAATTATTTGTCATTGCAGGGGTCGAGTCCTTGTTCCCAGTGCCGCCTCTGTGGTATACTGAGACTCTCTCCAGCATACTGTCGCTCAGAGTAGCGTGCCAGTAGCAGTAATCTTCACACTCTGGCTCTGCCAGGGGACCCCAACATCTCTGGACTTGCACACACAGAATTTCCCATCGAAACCTCCCTGGGAGTGGAGCGGAGGTCCATATATATAGGGGTCAATAACAACACTGCGACTAGCCAAGGAATCGAACCCATGTTGCTTTGGCCTGCATCATAGTGGGCGAAAACTCATGACGCCTTAATCCACTGGACTACACACTCCAGGAGTGTATGGTCCCGGCGGACACTTTAAGACAAGTATTATGCAAGGCATTGTAGAAAATATGTGTATAAAAAAACGATCCATTAATTGTCAGTGAACGAAGACTGAACACAAAACAGACGTGTATTAGATGTGGTCAGAGTAGCCATGACAGGACAGGAGAGGAGAGTGTGTGTCAGTACCGGAACAGCGATGGATGGAGTAAGACATCATGGTGTTGGGTGTTTGGGTAAGTACGTGGGTATTATTTTGGGTAAGTTTAGGCTATAGGTTATCTTCTTGTTTTTGTACTCTCACCATTTTACCTGTAATGCCCTAATATGTGGAGGGCTTATTTTGGAGAGTACAGGTGAAGTGTTTTTTGCTTGCAGGCCAACGCCGGGTCACCATCTGGAAAAGACCCTGGCCGGGACAAGACCGGCGAATCTATTACAGATACAGGCTAAAAAGCCTGCAGAAGAGGGGTATCATGGAGCCCCAGTGCATATGTTTTAGTTTAAACAACTAGCAGCAGTGTGCTAGTGAGTTATTGTGTAAATATAGAGGGTAAGTTGTGTGTTGTAAATAGTATACCTGGAGATTACCTGGAGAGAGTTCCGGGGGTCAACGCCCCCGCGGCCCGGTCTGTGACCAGGCCTCCTTAGGTCAGTGTCCCAGGATGCGACCCACACCAGTCGACTAACACCCAGGTACCCATTTTACTGATGGGGAACATAGACAACAGGTGGAAAGAAACACGTCCAATGTTTCTACTCTGGCTGGGAATCGAACCCAGGCCCTCACCGTGTGAAGCGAGAGCGTTAACCACCAGGCCACCAGAGCTTATAATATATTATATTTTTGCACATGTCAGATTTTTGTACCCTTCCCGATAACAATATCCTTCCTGATAGATTATTGAACACATCAAGTATTTGTGAAGAGAAAAGTTTGGCCCCAGGGTAGTGTATTTTGTTTCATATGTTAAATGCCCCTAGACGAGGTTTTTACCCCTAGGCGCCACGACATATTTACGTAACGTAATATAAATACGTTACAACGGGGAAGTGAGATTCAGTGGCCAGCCTCTGCAGGAGGGACCTGGAGGGTGTGTAAGTTGTCAGAACCTGTGACTAGGAGTCTGACTGGTCCACTGGTCGTTATCTACCAAGGACTCTAATTTATACTGATATACCTTTATACCTTTGATATACCTTTGAAAAGGTTCGATAGTTTGACTATATATTCAGTTTACTGTATTCCCTATCTCAAAAATCTTGCATATTATCTTCCCAGATAACTTAGGATCAGATTCCTATCTCAGTAAGCAAGTACATTGCTGTATTAACTATGTAAGTGCTAATATGACAGGTGTCACTTTCCTCATTTTTAGCTAAGTGGTGAGTACCTAAGCAAGTGGTAAGATAAAAGTTAAGTGACTAATGGCCGGGCTCAGAGTGCAGAAAAATTCTTGGAACTCATCAAAGGCATATCAAAGGTCTTAGCTTCCTCACACAGAGCGACAGCAGATGTTTATCTTTCTCGACACCAATAATACATTCTTAACTAGCCGTGATCGGGTTCAGTCACTCCTGGTCCTGTGAGCTTTATCATACCTATTCTTAAAGCTATGTATGGTTTGTGCCTCCGCTACTTCATCAAGGTCGTTCTACTTCCTGACTTTTAAATGTGCCCTCAAGTACTTGTTTCCCGCCAGGCTTTTTCTGTTTCGAGAGTTTTTCTACTCCCGGAGCTCGGCCATGGGCCAGGCTCGTCTAGTGCTAGCCTGGTCAACCAGGTTATTGTTGTTGGATGCCCGCTGCCCCACATATCCATCACAGCCTGGACGATCTGGCACCAGGTGAAGATACTTCTACAATTGTTCCAGCAGTGTTTCTGATATTTTCTGGTAAGATGTTGAATAATCTGGGACCACGAACCTATCATTATCAAGCCATCTGAGTAATTATGCATCGTTGTCATGTCTCCCGTGGTCCTTTTATTGCTTTAGTGGCACCTGGTATCTGGACAGGTGCCACTAATGAACACAAGAGGTTAATGCCACTTGTAGTATCCAAAATGGGAGGCAAACTACAATGGAAGTCCCATGAGCTGGTCACAGATACGTGTCCCACAATGAACTATGGTGACGGTGTATCATTGGGAGTGTATAATGACTACAGTGCACCGAAATGGCATCGTACCGTGAGAACAGTGTACCCTAGTGAGAGTGTACAGTAGCGACACAGTACAGAATAAGTGGGGCAGTGTGGAGAGCAAGAGTGACGTGACAACACTGGAGGGACCCTGCCTCATATGTTGCCCAAGGGTGTATTGATTACTACCAGTGTGTGTGTGTGTGTGTGTATGTGTGTGTGTGTGTGTGTGTATGTGTGTGTGTGTGTGTGTGTGTGTGTGTGTGTGTGTGTGTGTGTGTGGTGCTGGTGTGTAGTGAAGATGTGTGTGTGTGTGTGTGTGTGTGTGTGTGTGTGTGGTGCTGGTGTGTAGTGAAGATGTGTGTGTGTGTGTGTGTGTGTGTGTGTGTGTGTGGTGCTGGTGTGTAGTGAAGATGTGTGTGTGTGTGTGTGCTGGTGTGTAGTGAAGATGTGTGTGTGTGTGTGGTGCTGGTGTGTAGTGAAGGTGTGCGTGTGTGTGTGTGGTGCTGTGTGTACTCACCTATTTGTACTCACCTATTTGTGGTTGCAGGGGTCGAGTCCTAGCTCCTGGCCCCGCCTCTTCACCGGTTGCTACTAGACCTCTCTCTCTCCCGCTCCATGAGCTTTATCAAACCTCGTCTTAAAACTGTGTATGGTTCCTGCCTCCACTACGTCATTTTCTAGGCT
>NC_069466.1:25027904-25077904 GCF_026875155.1 Cherax quadricarinatus | reverse complement strand
AACTAGGGATTGAGAAAATAGAGAGAGGGGGATGAGAAACCGGAGATGGGAAGGGAGACTTTATTTTATATATGTATTTATTAAACGCAATTATGTGTCCCAGCAGTGTGAAGCTACGCTATTAATATTGATAATTACGTAGTGGAACAATGGTAGGCACCTACGTCTGACTCTCACATTGACCTATACATGAGTTGCACACGAGGTAATGGTTGTCAGTCTAAGCTGGGAGGCTTCTGTAAGGTGGTGACGATATCAGCAAGTATCTCACTCTGGGTTCACTAGCTACGACACCCTTTAAAATTTTCCTCAGCAGAACTGTAATTACTATTACCTGGAAATTATCATCTCTCAGGGTGACCTATCGCGCACGCACACACACACACACACACACACACACACACACACACACACACACACACACACACACACACACACACTGAGTCTCGACCCCTGCAACCACAATTAGGTGAGTACACGCACAGTCAGAAAGTGGAATAGTCTTGCAAGTGATGTAGTGGTGGCAGGAACCATACATAGCTTTAAAAAGAGGTATGATAAAGCTCATGGAGCAGGGAGAGAGAGAGAGGACCTAGTAGCGTTCAGTGAAGAGGCGGGGCCAGGAGCTGAGTCTCGACCCCTGCAACCACAATTAGGTGAGCACACAAAAAAAACACACACACACACACACACACACCCACACACACAGGCAGGATCCATACATAGCTTTAAGCAGAGGTATGATAAAGCTCACGGCTCAGGGAGAGTGACCTAGTAGCGATCAGTGAAGAGGCGGGGCCAGGAGCTCAGACTCGACCCCCGCAACCTCAACTAGGTGAGTACACACACACACACACACACACACACACACACACACACACACACACATATACAGGAGGAGGGAAAGAAAGAAAAGTCCGGAGGCGTAATGGGCGGTATTAGGGGGGTGGTTCATTGGGTTGGGTTGGATGGTGAGGGTAAGGAAGGGGTCGGCACGTGTTGTCAAACACAACGAGGGTACTGCTCACTCACCGCCTGCCAACCTCAACAGTGTGGTGCATCTGGTAGCAGTTTAGCCCATCTTTCACTCATGCTGCCGCAGCAGCAGGAGCATGACTACCTGGAGGATATTTCGGGGGGTCAACGCCCCCGTGGACCGGTCCATAACCAGGCCAGTCGCTTCTCTGACATTTTTTAATTTGCTAATTCGTCGTTATATACACGTTTATACAGGTTTACGTAACATGTCATTTTCTATATTTCCCAACTGAAAATATAGAAAATAACATTTTTCAGTTTACAGGGATAGTTAGGAAGTTAATGTTAACACGTACGTCAGGAAACAAACTTACTGACACTGGAGGAGGTCGCTCGTCACTGCCCATGGCGGCTGCCACCACCCAGTCTCCCTCAAATCACAATACATTTATTTATTTTATTCTGTTAGACTACGTTATGTTAGGTAACAGTAGCATAGGTTAGCATAGGTTAGGTTAGGTTAGGTTAGGTTAGGTTAGGTTAGGTTAGGTTAGGTTAGGATAGGTTAGGTTAGGTTAGGTTAGGTTAGGTTAGGTTAGGTTAGGATAGGTTAGGTTAGGTTAGGTTAGGTTAGGTTAGGTAAGGTTAGGTTAGGATAGGTTAGGTTAGGTTAGGTTAGGTTAGGTTAGGTTAGGTTAGGTTAGGTTAGGTTAGGTTAGTTGTTAGGTTAGGTTAGGTTAGGTTAGGTTAGGTTAGGTTAGGTTAGGTTAGGTTAGAGTAAATTATCTCTACCTATATATATATAGTCATGTACTTTTTACCCAGGTAGATCTATTTGTGACTTGATAAAGTCCACTGTGTGGGCGAAACGTTGTCAACAAAGCATCACATTATACTACATCCGTGTATATGTTTTTCCACTCAATACTCTTAATACTCACTACAGAGCTACTCTGTTAAAGAGAAGGAAGGAATCACTGCACGCAGGATATTACTCTGGAACAACGATACAACGATTCATTAATTAACTATGAAGCAATTTATATTATACTAATAAAGGGATGAGGTACAGAGAGCTCCTGATTAAGTGTCACTTGTGTAAGCTTACTGGGACGGGAATAACCGAAGGTCACAAAGGCATGAGAGATTATATACAGTTATATTGTTTAATAAATATACTCGAGACTGTCTGGAGTTTTGAGACTCTCTGATCGCGAGTTCTAACCCCACCCGTGGTATGGTTTAATATACTCTTAAAATTAGTAGGTCACTGTAATCTGTATATACCTTTGATGAGTTCCGAGAGTCTTTTTACTCACGGAGCCCGGCCATGGGCCAGGTTCGTCTGGTGTTTGTCTGGTCAACCAGGCTGTTGCTGCTGGTGGCCAGCTGACCCACATATTCATCAGAGAAAGGTTGATCTGGCACTTGGTGACGGTGCTTGTGGTGAGGACTGACAGTCCTCTTGTAACTTCTTCCTGGCAGGGCAGTAAGCTGACACACTCCAGTGCTGACACGCTCCAGTGCTGACACACTCCAGTGCTGACACACACTCCAGTGCTGACACACACTCCAGTGCTGACACACTTCAGTGCTGACACACACTCCACTGCTAACACACACTCCAGTGCTGACACACTCCAGTGCTGACACACTCCAGTGCTGACACACACACTCCAGTGCTGAACACACTCCAGTGCTGACACACACACTCCAGTGCTGACACACTCCAGTGCTGACACACACACTCCAGTGCTGACACACTCCAGTGCTGACACACTCCAGTGCTGACACACACTCCAGTGCTGACACACTCCAGTGCTGACACACACTCCAGTGCTGACACACTCCAGTGCTGACACACTCCAGTGCTGACACACTCCAGTGCTGACACACACTCCAGTGCTAACACACTCCAGTGCTGACACACTCCGGTACTGACACACATTTCAGTGCTGACACATCTCTCACGCTATATATTCCAACACATCAGGATGCAGAAACAAGATTTATCTATCTGCTACCTGGAGGGTGTTCCGGGAGCCAACACTTCCGCTAGATCAGGATCTGATCAACCAGGCTGTTATGGCTGGCCGCACGCAATCCAACATACTACTACTAATACTACCACAAGTACTACAAGAACTACTACTACTGGTATTACTACTACTACCTACAACTATTGTATTATGCTTAGCACCTCCCTCTAATACCCATATATATACCCTATGTATACCTGTACTGTTCGTAACGGCTTGACAAACCTCCTGGAGAGCGAAACGTTGCCACAATAAAATGCGCATTAGTTGCACTTGTGTCCTAAATCTAACACGCTGTTATGTGGTGTATAGCTAGGGTGCTCCTACGGGCTTACCCTCGGGCACTACAATAACCATTATTGATCTAACACGGCTGGGGTAAAAGGTTTCTTGTCTTTTATTGTGAGATATTTAAAGGTCCTGGACAATATGGATCACACTTATAATTAAGAGGAGGCGGGGAGGGGAGGGAAGGTGGGGAGAGGAGAGTGTATTATTGGGGAGGGGAAGGAAGGGGTGGTGGAGAGGAGAGAGGATTATGGGGAAGGATGGAGGAGAGGAGGTAGGGAGGGGAGGGAATTAGAGGAAGGGGAGGTGGGACGGTAGCGGGGAAAGGGAGAGGGGTGTGGGGAGGAGAGTGGATAATGGGGGGAAGGACGGGGGAAGTGGAGGTGTCCCGTAGCTCGACTGGTAGCACATTCAGCTCACACACTGAGGTCTGATTCGATACCCGGTACGGGACTTTCTATATAGTATGTCACTGGTGTCAGCTATGGTCTGTATAAGTTGTATCATGTACTTGTTGATTAATCAGTTGGTAAATGAATGGAGAGATGAGAACTTGGATGATCTACAACCACTACCTTCCATCGATACTTCAACTCTTGAAGATACCCACCCGCTTACTAGACCTATTACATTACTAGAGATAAGTCAGGTTATTGGAAGAATGAGAAATAGAGCCCCTGGCCTCTCTGGAATAACAATGAAACAAATAAAATACCTACCTAGAAATTGTAAACAGTCTTGGGTAAATATCTTTAATGCCATCTTAGTCTCAGGACATTTTCCAGTTGTTTTTAAGACTGCTAGGATGATCTTTCTTGGTAAGCCCAATAAAGACATCCACCAACCTGGGAACTATAGACCTATATCTTTACTTGAAGTCACTGGAAAGGTTCTTGAGAAAGTCATTTCCAACAGATTGAACTACTATATGGAGTTTAATCACTTGTTTACTGAAAAACAATTGGCTTTAGAACCATAGAGGTACCAATAAAGCAAAAATGTTATTTTTGACACTACAAGTCTAAAACACAGGGCAATCTTCCCTTAATTGCCACCAAGATGTTCATAAAGCTTTTGATAGCTTATGGCATATGGCCTTATATACAAACTCATTGACCAACCAAGACCATAACGGGACTTTTCTCAGAGTAATTTATAATTTCTTAACTCAAAGAAAAATCATTCCCACCTTTCATGGCAGGGCCCACAGAGCCTTTTATACCGACGGCTGGTGTCCCACAAGGTTCTTGTCTAAGTCCACTTCTGTTCAACATTTATGGAATGACCTTCCTCAACCAGAGTTTAGTGATACAAATGTGACACAGTTTGCAGATGAAAGTTTTCATTCGTCTCATCAACTCCGGGAACAGGAAAATACAATTATGAGAGAGTCCCTAGAAAAAATGAAAAATTGAAAATTCGTAGAACATCTAATTGGAAAAGAAATGGAGAATTACAACTAATCCTGACAAGGTCCTTTTTAGCACGATAGGATGTTTTGCATCAACAATTGAAGATAAAGGGGGTATCTCCATCAGAGGAAAATCTGTAGCCATTAGAAACCCTAACAATAAATTTTTGGGTATGAAATAGACAGGCTGCTCCATTCAACACTCATGTAACTAAAAAAAATCAACAAGCCAAAGCCGGTCTTAGCAACTCTTTCGATTCAACAAGCCCCTCAACAGTCAAAAAATCTGTACAAAATGTTAATAAGACCTAATACCGAATACCCTTTTGTCCCAATGTCATTAACAACAAAGACCAACATGCTACGGCTACAAGGGTCCAGAATAGAGCTCTTCGCTTTATTACCGATACCAGGAGGGGAGACAGAGTTAAAATGGCAATTTACACAACAACAAGATATTACTGCCCTAAAAAGTACGCCTTGACACCCTAAAAAAAGAAACAACTTTATACAATGCAAGAACTATACATGCCAGATAGAGAACATCCATACAAGTGGTAAATACCACGGATATCCATCAATACTCCTCCTCACAGGACTCAAAGAATGACTCTCCCACAGAGGGTCCGTCGTTTTATACATAAAGATGATTACCCGACCCTGATATTGAGCAACCTCCCTGATGAAGAAGATTGGGTACCACCAGAACCCTTCTATGTATACTGAGTACATAATCGCCCCCAATTAGGGAGACATCTTATATAACTTTCTAATGTAAAAATTATACTATTTACTGTGGCTGGACACCACCTGTAAGAAGCCATTGTCACGAAATTCTATAAACTGGCCAGAAAATTATTGCCTTCATTGTCACATAAATATCCGTTGTGCAATCGCAAAAAAAAAAAAAAAAAAAAAAAAAAAAAGCAATTGCAACTTGTATAATTACTACCAATAATTCAGAGTCATGTACTTATATATCTATTATATCTATGTGACTCTGATGGGTTAGTATTATACCTCTTAAATAATATCTTATTATTTCACATACACTTTTTAAATTACACCAAAGTGGTTGGGCCACTTACCTTTTATATCCTACCTCTCCCCCCCCTCCCACCATTTTCCAATATTTCTATCCTTACCCATCCTTCTTCCTTACCCATCTTACCAAAGCTCTGGTCTGGACAAACAAAAACAAAACTTGTTGATTATTATTATACGTGGGGGAGGGGAGATAAGGAGGGGAGGAAGGGAATGTGGGTAGGGGAGATGGGGAGGGAAGGGGAGACTATCAAATCCTTTCCTCTCCCGCTTCTTAAATGTCCTTTATTCCCTTACATTAATTATTAATTCTCTCTCTCTCTCTCTCTCTCTCTCTCTCTCTCTCTCTCTCTCTCTCTCTCTCTCTCTCTCCGTCTCTCTCTCTTTGACTTTCCCAGTACCCAATGTACTCTGCCGTCCCTTCTCTGTCCCTCGCTCTCTCCCTCTCTTTATTATTCCTCCCTTCATCCTCCACCCTTCTTTCTTCCATTATTCACTCTCCAACCGTTTTATCCCCACCTTTCTATTTCCTGCCTTTCTCATCTCTCTCCCTCTCCCTCTCTCGTTTTGTGTTTCTGTCCGTGTCTCTGTCCCTGTCTGTATGTCTCTCTGTTTCTGTCTGTATGTCTCTCTCTCTCTTTGTCTTTCTGTCTGTCTCTCTCTCTGTCTCTCCCCTCCCTCATTTACCTTTTTTATCAACTCCTCTCCCTTTGTTCTCTATCTTCATCCAGCATTTCTCCCCTTTCCGTCTCTCGCTCTTTCTCTCCTCTCTCTCTCTCTCTCTCTCCTCTCTCTCTCTCTCTCTCTCTCTCTCTCTCTCTCTCTCTCTCTCTCTCTCTCTCTCTCTCTCTCTCTCCTCTCCTCTCTCCTCTCTCTCTCTTCTCTCTCTCTCTCTTCTCTCTCTCTCTCTCTCTCTCTCTCTCTCTCTCTCTTTCTCTCTTCTCGCTCTCTCTCCCTTTCTCTCTCTCTCTCTCTCTCTCTCTCTCTCTTTCTCTCTCTCTCGCTCTCTCTCCCTCCTTCTCTCTCTCTCTCTTCCTCACTCTCCTCTCTCTCTCCTCTATCTCCTCTCCACTCTCCTCTCTCTCTCTCTCTTCTGCCTCTCTCTCTCCTCCGTTCTCTCTACTCTCTCTCTCTCTATTGCTGTTCCTCTCTTAGTTTGAGCCTTCTGCTAGTAACATCGATACTAACGCATTTACACACACTACACCCTAATTGATCTGCCTACACACACCACATATAACGAATCGATCACGACAACTTACGGCAGGAGTAACATTCACAGATTACACTAACACCTTACGAACACACATATAGGAGCACGAACAATACTTGGTACATAGCACGTATGGGAGGATCTCACCTTCAAGGACCATAACATTGTATCAATCGCATCTGCTAGAAAAATGACAGGATGGATAATGAGAACCTTCAAAACTAGGGAGGCCAAGCCCATGATGACACTCTTCAGGTCACTTGTTCTATCTAGGCTGGAATATTGCTGCACACTAACAGCACCTTTCAAGGCAGGTGAAATTGCCGACCTAGAAAATGTACAGAGAACCTTCACGGCGCGCATAACGGAGATAAAACACCTCAATTACTGGGAGCGCTTGAGGTTCCTGAACCTGTATTCCCTGGAACGCAGGAGGGAGAGATACATGATTATATACACCTGGAAAATCCTAGAGGGACTAGTACCGAACTTGCACACGAAAATCACTCACTACGAAAGCAAAAGACTTGGCAGACGATGCAACATCCCCCCAATGAAAAGCAGGGGTGTCACTAGCACGTTAAGAGACCATACAATAAGTGTCAGGGGCCCGAGACTGTTCAGCTGCCTCCCAGCATACATAAGGGGGATTACCAACAGACCCCCGGCAGTCTTCAAGCTGGCACTGGAGAAGCACCTAAAGTCGGTTCCTGACCAGCCGGGCTGTGGCTCGTACGTTGGTTTGCGTGCAGCCAGCAGCAACAGCCTGGTTGATCAGGCTCTGATCCACCAGGAGGCCTGGTCACAGACTGGGCCGCAGGGGCGTTGACCCCCGGAACTCTCTCCAGGTAAACTCCAGGCACGAACTATTACGCAGACAAGAACATACTTAAGGACGCACGAACTGTATTACGCAGACACGAACAAACTTAAGGACGCACGAACTGTATTACGCAGACACGAACAAACTTAAGGACGCACGAACTGTATTACGCAGACACGAACATACTTAAGGTTCACGTGGACATCAACGCGGGACGTCAACATGGGACTTCAACGCGGGCTGTTAAGAAAGGCAAATCCTGTCTCACCACTTCAAAAGAATTATATACAGCAGACAGGAAAGGGATGGGCAAGTGTTAGGCAGGAAAATGTACTTCGTGGAAGGGTGTTGTGGAAGGTCGCCATGTGTACGTGGCAGCCTGGCTCTCCTTCTTCTTAATCTTCAACCAAGACTTATAATAATAATAATAATAATAATAATAATAATAATAATAATAATAATAATGTTCAGACATCTTTTCCTAAGACATCTTTTAAAACATGTTTTCTGAGACATGTCTTCTAAGACATATATTGAGACATGTCAACTAAGATATATTGAGACATGTCGACTAAGATATATTGAGACATGTCAACTAAGATATATTGAGACATGTTTCTAAGATATATTGAGACATGTCAACTAAGATATATTGAGACATGTCAACTAAGATATATTGAGACATGTAACAGATATATGAACATGTAACTAAGTATATTGAGACATGTCAACTAAGATTATTGAGACATGTCAACTAACATATATTGAGACATGTCGTCTAAGACATATATTGAGACATGTCAACTAAGATATATTGAGACATGTCAACTAAGATATATTGAGACATGTCAACTAAGATATATTGAGACATGTCAACTAAGATATATTGAGACATGTCAACTAAGATATAGTGAGACATGTCAACTAAGATATATTGAGACATGTCGTCTAAGACATATATTGAGACATGTCAACTAAGATATATTGAGACATGTCAACTAAGATATATTGAGACATGTCGACTAAGATATATTGAGACATGTCAACTAAGATATATTGAGACATGTCGACTAAGATATATTGAGACATGTCAACTAAGATATATTGAGACATGTCAACTAAGATATATTGAGACATGTCGTCTAAGACATATATTGAGACATGTCAACTAAGATATATTGAGACATGTCAACTAAGATATATTGAGACATGTCGTCTAAGACATATATTGAGACATGTCAACTAAGATATATTGAGACATGTCAACTAAGATATATTGAGACATGTCAACTAAGATATATTGAGACATGTCGTCTAAGACATATATTGAGACATGTCAACTAAGATATATTGAGACATGTCAACTAAGATATATTGAGACATGTCAACTAAGATATATTGAGACATGTCATCTAAGACATATATTGAGACATGTCATCTAAGACATATATTGAGACATGTCAACTAAGATATATTGAGACATGTCTTCTAAGACATATATTGAGACATGTCATCTAAGACATATATTGAGACATGTTATCTAAGACATATATTGAGATATGTCTTCTAAGACATATATTGAGACATGTTATCTAAGACATATATTGAGACATGTTATCTAAGACATATATTGAGATATGTCTTCTAAGACATATATTGAGATATGTCTTCTAAGACATATATTGAGACATGTCAACTAAGATATATTGAGACATGTCAACTAAGATATATTGAGACATGTCTTCTAAGACATATATTGAGACATGTCATCTAAGACATATATTGAGACATGTCTTCTAAGACATATATTGAGACATGTCATCTAAGACATATATTGAGACATGTCTTCTAAGACATATATTGAGACATGTCATCTAAGACATATATTGAGACATGTCTTCTAAGACATATATTGAGACATGTCATCTAAGACATATATTGAGACATGTTTCTAAGACATATATTGAGAATGTCTTCTAAGACATATATTGAGACATGTTATCTAAGACATATATTGAGACATGTCTTCTAAGACTATATTGAGATATGTCTTCTAAGACTATATTGAGACATGTTATCTAAGACATATATTGAGACATGTCTTCTAAGACATATATTGAGATATGTCTTCTAAGACATATATTGAGACATGTTATCTAAGACATATATTGAGACATGTCTTCTAAGACATATATTGAGACATGTTATCTAAGACATATATTGAGACATGTCTTCTAAGACATATATTGATATGTTTCTAAGACATATATTGAGACATGTTATCTAAAACATATATTGAGACATGTCTTCTAAGACATATACTGAGACATGTCTTCTAAGTGTCTGTACTGGTAGGGAACAAGTACAATCTCCATCTGTTTGACCAAGTTACTAGTGTTTAAAAAGTGTTGGTAGTGCGGGAGGAGGTTTTTCCCTGGTGATCTGATCAAGCAGGCTGTGATGGTTAGCAACCTTCTCAAGAAGTAGTTAACCAGCCCCCACAAATTGCATGGGGAGTCTTTATTTATGGTGTGGTCGCTGGTGGGTTGGTAGATGAAGTGTGTGTGTGTGTGTGTGTGTGTGTGTGTGTGTGTGTGTGTGTGTGTGTGTGTGTGTGTGTGTGTGTGTGTGTGTGTGTGTGTGTGTGTGTACTCACCTAGTTGAGGTTGCAGGGGTCGAGTCCTAGCTCCTGCCCCCGCCTCTTCACTGGGCTGTGTGTGTGTGTGTGTAATTACAGTGTGTGTATGTGTTTAATTACAGCATGTGTGTGTGTGTGATGGAGAGAGAGAGAGAGAGAGAGAGAGAGAGAAGAGAGAGAGCAGAGAGAGGAGAGAGAGAGAGAGAGGAGAGAGAGAGAAGAGAGATCACAGTGGCCAGGGTTGAAGCAGGAACAAGGGAAGATGTGGCCAGTATGGCCCGAGGAACGGTCAGGATAATACTGAGAAGTTTAGCGGCATTGGTAGTGATGGTGGTGGGTGGCTTCAGGGTGTGGGCGGTGGGCGGGCCATGGCGTGCCCAGGGTGTTGGGCGTGTACTCCCGCGGGAACTAGTACACCCACTCTCACATACTCCGGTGTCTCTCCTCTTTAAGCACATAAAGGCTAGTTAAACCAGCATATGAACAGAGGACTCCCTGGAGAGGATAGTTAGGTATCCCTCAAGGGACACCTGGAGAGGATAGTCAGGTATCCTTCAAGGGACACCTGGGGAGGATAGTTAGGTATCCCTCAAGGGACACCTGGAGAGGATAGTTAGGTATCCCTCAAGGGACACCTGGAGAGGATAGTTAGGTATCCCTCAAGGGACACCTGGGGAGGATAGTTAGGTATCCCTCAAGGGACACCTGGGGAGGATAGTTAGGTATCCCTCAAGGGACACCTGGGGAGGATAGTTAGGTATCCCTCAAGGGACACCTGGGGAGGATAGTTAGGTATCCCTCAAGGGACACCTGGAGAGGATAGTTAGGTATCCCTCAAGGGACATCTGGGGAGGATAGTTAGGTATCCCTCAAGGGACACCTGGGGAGGATAGTTAGGTATCCCTCAAGGGACACCTGGAGAGGATAGTTAGGTATCCCTCAAGGGACACCTGGGGAGGATAGTTAGGTATCCCTCAAGGGACACCTGGAGAGGATAGTTAGGTATCCCTCAAGGGAAACCTGGGGAGGATAGTTAGGTATCCCTCAAGGGACACCTGGAGAGGATAGTTAGGTATCCCTCAAGGGACATCTGGGGAGGATAGGTATCCCTTAAAGGACACCTTCAAGTGGAAGACCTGAATTTCCTTTCATTACTTTTCTTCTTTCGTTTTCTTCCAGGTTCCCGTTTTCGTTTCATACAAGAGAACCTGTCATCAGATCGGGCTCAAACTTTCAGCGGTGGTGTAGGACAGCTAGGGCAAGACTCACGCAACTATCGGCAAGTGCGGGGTGCCCTATGACTGAAGTCGGTGATCAATCAACTAGGTTGTGTGGGTAAGCCTGCAGTCTGCTGGCAGGGATAGCTTGATTTGAGGAGGCTCATGTCTGGAGTTGGATCTGTTGATCACGTTCCCTACACGTAGGCTTCTTCATCAACCATACCAGATGCGCTAGATGGAGTAAATACTATTTGGAGCGCAGTCCTAGCCTGGAGTTATATTATCGTTCACGTCTGGACACTATGTCTTTGTGTTCATTTCAATAACCTTTCACGGGTGGTTCGACACCGTCGTCAGGAGTTTTCAACTCTCTACCTTGCCCAGTGGTATATGTGTCGTCTGAGTTTTGTTCAGAGTCTCTGATACGGGGTTCTAACCCCGCTGTACTCACCTAGTTAGTGTTCAGGTTGGGTCGTATTCACGGCTCTTGGAACGTTTCAACTTACGGCTTCTGGAGCTATCTTCCCGTCTGTGAGCATTGTATCATCCTCTTCTTAGAAGTGAGTCATGGATCTGGTATAGTTTGTCTGTCATACGTTTCTGAGAGAGCTGTAATACCTCATAATGGGATTCAGGTTACGTCTTACAATCTAACTTTCTTGATTCAGTGTACTTTACTCACCTTTTTTTAAGTTTATCCAACGATTTTTATCTTCAATTCGCGTTTGAGAGTGTAGTTCAGTTATCTCTGGAGACTGTAGGTTCACGGTTCTTGAGATTAGGTTCACGGTTCTGGAGTGTAGGTCAGGGTCTGGAAGGATTGGTCTCTGGTTCTGGAGAGTGTAGGTTCACGGTTCATCGGAGAGTGTAGTATCACAGGTTCTGGAGGTGTAGGTTCACGTTCTGGAGATTCTTTGTGTTATTTCATCACTTGTTTGGTCAGCAGTGTGTTGTTTCACTGGTTCTGGAGAGTGTAGGCTTCCAAGGTTCTGGAGAGTGTAGGTTCAGGTTCTGGAGAGTGTAGGTTCAGGGTTCTGGAGAGTGTAGGTTCACGGTTCTGGAGAGTGTAGGTTCACGGTTCTGGAGAGTGTAGGTTCACGGTTCTGGAGAGTGTAGGTTCACGGTTCTGGAGAGTGTAGGTTCACGGTTCTGGAGAGTGTAGGTTCACGGTTCTGGAGAGTGTAGGTTCAGGGTTCTGGAGATGTAGGTTCACGGTTCTGGAGAGTGTAGGTTCACGGTTCTGGAGAGTGTAGGTTCAGGGTTCTGGAGAGTGTAGGTTCAGGTTCTGGAGAGTGTAGGTTCACGGTTCTGGAGAGTGTAGGTTCACGGTTCTGGAGAGTGTAGGTTCACGGTTCTGGAGAGTGTAGGTTCAGGTTCTGGAGAGTGTAGGTTCACGGTTCTGGAGAGTGTAGGTTCAGGTTCTGGAGAGTGTAGGTTCAGGGTTCTGGAGAGTGTAGGTTCAGGGTTCTGGAGAGTGTAGGTTCACGGTTCTGGAGAGTGTAGGTTCAGGTTCTGGAGAGTGTAGGTTCACGGTTCTGGAGAGTGTAGGTTCACGGTTCTGGAGAGTGTAGGTTCAGGTTCTGGAGAGTGTAGGTTCAGGGTTCTGGAGAGTGTAGGTTCAGGGTTCTGGAGAGTGTAGGTTCACGGTTCTGGAGAGTGTAGGTTCACGGTTCTGGAGAGTGTAGGTTCAGGGTTCTGGAGAGTGTAGGTTCAGGTTCTGGAGAGTGTAGGTTCACGGTTCTGGAGAGTGTAGGTTCACGGTTCTGGAGAGTGTAGGTTCACGGTTCTGGAGAGTGTAGGTTCAGGGTTCTGGAGAGTGTAGGTTCACGGTTCTGGAGAGTGTAGGTTCAGGGTTCTGGAGAGTGTAGGTTCACGGTTCTGGAGAGTGTAGGTTCAGGGTTCTGGAGAGTGTAGGTTCAGGTTCTGGAGAGTGTAGGTTCACGGTTCTGGAGAGTGTAGGTTCACGGTTCTGGAGAGTGTAGGTTCACGGTTCTGGAGAGTGTAGGTTCAGGGTTCTGGAGAGTGTAGGTTCACGGTTCTGGAGAGTGTAGGTTCACGGTTCTGGAGAGTGTAGGTTCAGGGTTCTGGAGAGTGTAGGTTCACGGTTCTGGAGAGTGTAGGTTCACGGTTCTGGAGAGTGTAGGTTCAGGTTCTGGAGAGTGTAGGTTCAGGTTCTGGAGAGTGTAGGTTCACGGTTCTGGAGAGTGTAGGTTCACGGTTCTGGAGAGTGTAGTTCACGGTTCTGGAGAGTGTAGGTTCACGGTTCTGGAGAGTGTAGGTTCAGGGTTCTGGAGAGTGTAGGTTCACGGTTCTGGAGAGTGTAGGTTCACGGTTCTGGAGAGTGTAGGTTCAGGGTTCTGGAGAGTGTAGGTTCAGGTTCTGGAGAGTGTAGGTTCACGGTTCTGGAGAGTGTAGGTTCACGGTTCTGGAGAGTGTAGGTTCACGGTTCTGGAGAGTGTAGGTATCACGGTTCTGGAGAGTGTAGGTTCACGGTTCTGGAGAGTGTAGGTTCAGGTTCTGGAGAGTGTAGGTTCAGGTTCTGGAGAGTGTAGGTTCAGGGTTCTGGAGAGTGTAGGTTCACGGGTTCTGGAGAGTGTAGGTTCACGGTTCTGGAGAGTGTAGGTTCACGGTTCTGGAGAGTGTAGGTTCACGGTTCTGGAGAGTGTAGGTTCACGGTTCTGGAGAGTGTAGGTTCAGGGTTCTGGAGAGTGTAGGTTCAGGGTTCTGGAGTGTAGGTTCACGGTTCTGGAGAGTGTAGGTTCACGGTTCTGGAGAGTGTAGGTTCACGGTTCTGGAGAGTGTAGGTTCACGGTTCTGGAGAGTGTAGGTTCACGGTTCTGGAGAGTGTAGGTTCAGGGTTCTGGAGAGTGTAGGTTCACGGTTCTGGAGAGTGTAGGTCACGGTTCTGGAGAGTGTAGGTTCACGGTTCTGGAGAGTGTAGGTTCACGGTTCTGGAGAGTGTAGGGTTCAGGGTTCTGGAGAGTGTAGGTTCAGGGTTCTGGAGAGTGTAGGTTCACGGTTCTGGAGAGTGTAGGTTCACGGTTCTGGAGAGTGTAGGTTCACGGTTCTGGAGAGTGTAGGTTCAGGTTCTGGAGAGTGTAGGTTCAGGTTCTGGAGAGTGTAGGTTCACGGTTCTGGAGAGTGTAGGTTCAGGGTTCTGGAGAGTGTAGGTTCACGGTTCTGGAGAGTGTAGGTTCAGGGTTCTGGAGAGTGTAGGTTCAGGTTCTGGAGAGTGTAGGTTCACGGTTCTGGAGAGTGTAGGTTCAGGGTTCTGGAGAGTGTAGGTTCAGGTTCTGGAGAGTGTAGGTTCACGGTTCTGGAGAGTGTAGGTTCAGGGTTCTGGAGAGTGTAGGTTCAGGGTTCTGGAGAGTGTAGGTTCACGGTTCTGGAGAGTGTAGGTTCAGGGTTCTGGAGAGTGTAGGTTCAGGGTTCTGGAGAGTGTAGGTTCACGGTTCTGGAGAGTGTAGGTTCAGGGTTCTGGAGAGTGTAGGTTCAGGTTCTGGAGAGTGTAGGTTCAGGTTCTGGAGAGTGTAGGTTCAGGGTTCTGGAGAGTGTAGGTTCACGGTTCTGGAGAGTGTAGGTTCACGGTTCTGGAGAGTGTAGGTTCACGGTTCTGGAGAGTGTAGGTTCAGGGTTCTGGAGAGTGTAGGTTCACGGTTCTGGAAGAGTGTAGGTTCACGGTTCTGGAGAGTGTAGGTTCAGGGTTCTGGAGAGTGTAGGTTCACGGTTCTGGAGAGTGTAGGTTCACGGTTCTGGAGAGTGTAGGTTCACGGTTCTGGAGAGTGTAGGTTCACGGTTCTGGAGAGTGTAGGTTCACGGTTCTGGAGAGTGTAGGTTCAGGTTCTGGAGAGTGTAGGTTCAGGGTTCTGGAGAGTGTAGGTTCACGGTTCTGGAGAGTGTAGGTTCAGGGTTCTGGAGAGTGTGGTTCACGGTTCTGGAGAGTGTAGGTTCACGGTTCTGGAGAGTGTAGGTTCAGGGTTCTGGAGAGTGTAGGTTCACGGTTCTTGGAGAGTGTAGGGTTCAGGTTCTGGAGAGTGTAGGTTCACGGTTCTGGAGAGTGTAGGTTCAGGGTTCTGGAGAGTGTAGGTTCACGGTTCTGGAGAGTGTAGGTTCAGGTTCTGGAGAGTGTAGGTTCACGGTCTGAAGAGTGTAGGTTCACGGTTCTGGAGAGTGTAGGTTCACGGTTCTGGAGAGTGTAGGTTCACGGTTCTGGAGAGTGTAGGTTCACGGTTCTGGAGAGTGTAGGTTCAGGGTTCTGGAGAGTGTAGGTTCACGGTTCTGGAGAGTGTAGGTTCACGGTTCTGGAGAGTGTAGGTTCACGGTTCTGGAGAGTGTAGGTTCACGGTTCTGGAGAGTGTAGGTTCACATTTCTGGAGAGTGTAGGTTCACGGTTCTGGAGAGTGTAGGTTCAGGGTTCTGGAGAGTGTAGGTTCAGGGTTCTGGAGAGTGTAGGGTCAGGGTTCTGGAGAGTGTAGGTTCACGGTTCTGGAGAGTGTAGGGTCAGGGTTCTGGAGAGTGTAGGTTCACGGTTCTGGAGAGTGTAGGGTCAGGTTCTGGAGAGTGTAGGTTCACGGTTCTGGAGAGTGTAGGTTCACGGTTCTGGAGAGTGTAGGTTCACGGTTCTGGAGAGTGTAGTGTTCACGGTTCTGGAGAGTGTAGGTTCACGGTTCTGGAGAGTGTCGGTTCAGGGTTCTGGAGAGTGTAGGTTCACGGTTCTGGAGAGTGTAGGTTCAGGGTTCTGGAGAGTGTAGGTTCACGGTTCTGGAGAGTGTAGGTCAGGGTTCTGGAGAGTGTAGGTTCACGGTTCTGGAGAGTGTAGGTGTCAGGGTTCTGGAGAGTGTAGGTTCAGGGTTCTGGAGAGTGTAGGTTCACGGTTCTGGAGAGTGTAGGTTCACGGTTCTGGAGAGTGTAGGTTCACGGTTCTGGAGAGTGTAGGTTCACGGTTCTGGAGAGTGTAGGGTCAGGGTTCTGGAGAGTGTAGGTTCACGGTTCTGGAGAGTGTAGGGTCAGGGTTCTAGAGAGTGTAGGTTCACGGTTCTGGAGAGTGTAGGGTCAGGGTTCTGGAGAGTGTAGGTTCACGGTTCTGGAGAGTGTAGGGTCAGGGTTCTGGAGAGTGTAGGTTCACGGTTCTGGAGAGTGTAGGGTCAGGGTTCTGGAGAGTGTAGGTTCACGGTTCTGGAGAGTGTAGGTTCACGGTTCTGGAGAGTGTAGGTTCACGGTTCTGGAGAGTGTATGTTCACGGTTCTGGAGAGTGTAGGTTCACAGTTCTGGAGAGTGTCGGTTCAGGGTTCTGGAGAGTGTAGGTTCAGGGTTCTGGAGAGTGTAGGTTCAGGGTTCTGGAGAGTGTAGGTTCACGGTTCTGGAGAGTGTAGGTTCAGGGTTCTGGAGAGTGTAGGTTCACGGTTCTGGAGAGTGTAGGTTCAGGGTTCTGGAGAGTGTAGGTTCAGGGTTCTGGAGAGTGTAGGTTCAGGGCTCTCAAGAGTGTAGGTTCAGGGCTCTCAAGAGTGTAGGTTCAGGGCTCTCAAGAGTGTAGGTTCAGGGCTCTCAAGAGTGTAGGTTCAGGGCTCTCAAGAGTGTGTTCAGGGCTTAAGTGTAGGTTCAGGGCTCTCAAGAGTGTAGGTTCAGGGCTCTTAAGGGTGTAGGTTCAGGGCTCTCAAGAGTCTAGGTTCAGGGCTCTCAAGAGTGTAGGTTCAGGGCTCTCAAGAGTGTAGATTCAGGGCTCTCAAGAGTCTAGGTTCAGGGCTCTCAAGAGTGTAGGTTCAGGGCTCTCAAGGGTGTAGGTTCATGGCTCTCAAGGGTGTAGGTTCAAGGCTCTCAAGGGTGTAGGTTCAGGGCTCTCAAGAGTGTAGGTTCAGGGCTCTCAAGGATGTAGGTTCAGGGCTCTCAAGAGTGCAGGTTCAGGGCTCTTAAGAATGTAGGTTCAGGGCTCTCAAGAGTGTAGGTTCAGGGCTCTCAAGAGTGTAGGTTCAGGGCTCTCAAGGGCGTAGGTTCAGGGCTCTCAAGAGTGTAGGTTCAGGGCTCTCAAGAGTGTAGGTTCAGGGCTCTCAAGAGTCTAGGTTCAGGGCTCTCAAGGGCGTAGGTTCAGGGCTCTCAAGAGTGTAGGTTCAGGGCTCTCAAGAGTGTAGGTTCAGGGCTCTCAAGAGTGTAGGTTCAGGGCTCTCAAGAGTCTAGGTTCAGGGCTCTCAAGAGTGTAGGTTCATGGCTCTCAAGGGTGTAGGTTCAGGGCTCTCAAGGGTGTAGGTTCAGGGCTCTCAAGAGTGTAGGTTCAGGGCTCTCAAGGATGTAGGTTCAGGGTCTCAAGAGTGCAGGTTCAGGGCTCTTAAGAGTGTAGGTTCAAGGCTCTCAAGAGTGTAGGTTCAGGGCTCTCAAGAGTGTAGGTTCAGGGCTCTCAAGGGTGTAGGTTCAGGGCTCTCAAGAGTGTAGGTTCAGGGCTCTCAAGGATGTAGGTTCAGGGCTCTCAAGAGTGCAGGTTCAGGGCTCTCAAGAGTGCAGGTTCAGGGCTCTTAAGAGTGTAGGTTCAAGGCTCTCAAGAGTGTAGGTTCAGGGCTCTCAAGAGTGTAGGTTCAGGGCTCTCAAGGGCGTAGGTTCAGGGCTCTCAAGAGTCTAGGTTCAGGGCTCTCAAGAGTGTAGGTTCAGGGTTCTCAGTCTACATTCACAGGTAAGATTTCTTATATAATTTAGTTATTTCATCATTCTATCGTGCGTGTTCGTCAGTGCACTTACGTGCACTCAGTACTATGGTCCCCTAGTACAGTGGATCGGTCCCAGACCAAGCAGAATGATATATAGAACTACAGTATAACCTCTGGCCTTCTGCTGTTTATATTTCTTGATATAAATCCGAGTAATCTGTTAAGTTTATTACACACGTTCAGGCACTGTTGTCTTGGCTTCTGATTTCTGCTCACAATACCTTTGATGTGTTCTGAGAGTTTCTCTATTCCTGGAGGCCGGCCATGGGCCAGGCTCGTCTTGTGCTTGCCTTGTCAACCAGACTGTTGCTGCTAGTGGCCCTCTGACCCACATATCCGTCACAGCCTGGTTGATCTGGCACCTGGTGAAGATGCTTGTCCAGGTTCCTCTTGAAGACTTCTACACTTGTCCCAGCAGTGTTTCTGATATTTTCTGGTAAGATGTTGAATAGTCTGGGGCCCCGGATGTTGATACAGTGTTCCCTTATTGTGACCACTGGGTTCATTTTGCACTTTTTTTCTCTCTAAGACATAACGAAATATTGCATCTTTCTATAAGATATAACAAAGTCTTGCGTCTTTCTCTAAGACATTAGCAAGTGTTGCATCTTTCTCTAAGACATGACGAAATCTAGTATTTTTCTCTAAGACATAACCAAGTCTGGCATCTTTCTCTAAGACATAACCAAGTCTTGCATCTTTCTCTAAGACATAACCAAGTCTTGCATCTTTCTCTAAGACATAACCAAGTCTTGCATCTTTCTCTAAGACATAACCAAGTCTTGCATCTTTCTCTAAGACATAACCAAGTCTTGCATCTTTCTCTAGACAACCATCTGCATCTTTCTTAAGACATAACCAAGTCTTGCATCTTTCTCTAAGACATAACCAAGTCTTGCATCTTTCTCTAAGACATAACCAAGTCTTGCATCTTTCTCTAAGACATAACCAAGTCTTGCATCTTTCTCTAAGACATAACCAAGTCTTGCATCTTTCTCTAAGACATAACCAAGTCTTGCATCTTTCTTTAAGACTCAACAAGTCTTGCATCTTTCTTAAGACATCGCAAGTCTCTCTTCTCGTAAGAATAACAATTAATTTCTTTCATCTTCATCTTTCAGAGCATAACAGTCTTGCTTTCTCGGTTAAGAATAGACCAACCATTTTCTCAGAATACAAGTCTGCAGTCTTTCTCTATCATAACAAGCTTGCATCTTATTAGACATAACCAAGTCTTGATCTTTCTAGACTACAAGTCTTGCAGTTTTTTAGCTCACAAAGTCTTGATCTTTTTTAAGACGAAAGTCTGTACTTGAAGAACAATCTCACCAGGTGGAAGTGCTTCTGGCGAAGTGACTCGGGTTGGTCGGTACAGCACTCAGATAAGTCAGTTAATAGGGGTGGGACAGTCATTTCGTCAAGTGATGAAATTGGGGGTTGTGAGTGAGACAGCACAGGAAGTTAGATTGGAGAGCAGCATAGGTGAAGGGGGGGGCACGTACCACGTCAAGGTGAAGGGGTGGTGGGAGGCAGCACGTCGGGGGCAGTACCACTCATGAAAGGTGGGAGGCAACGTCAGAATGAAGGGGTGGAGATAGGTAGGTGGGAGGCTTAATGACTGTTTGGTGTGTGTCAACACAGCCGGGTATACCAATCTGGACTCGACGCCTCATGGCCAGGAAAAAGGCCAACTTTTCACACCTAGAATTCCAGGCACTGACCATTTCTTTGTGGCACCTTTGGCACCTTTTCCTTCGTGGTAGTTGATATTTCTCAGTAAAATGGTGCTCACTACACTGCACGCGTACAGTGCTGGTCCGGGGAATCCAGCCTCGCTTGCTTGGGTACACCTGTATTTATTGGGTGATGCTTAGTATACCTGGAGAATACGTGGAGAGGGTTTCGGGGATCAACGCCCCCGAGGCCAGGTCTGTGACCGGGTCTCGTGGTGGATCAGAATCTGATCAACCAGGCTGTTACTGTTGGCTGCACGCTGGCGTAGCTGATGAACATTTAATGGAATATCCTGGTTCATACCATCACATTACACCCTGGTCCACACCATCACACTACACCCTGGTCCACACCATCACACTACACACTGGTCCACACCATCACACTACACACTGGTCCATGCCATCACACTACACACTGGTCCACACCATCACACTACACACCCGGTCCAACCATCACACTACACACTGGTCCACACCATCACACTACACCTGGTCCACCCACACACTACACCGGCCACACCATCACACTACACACTGGTCCATACCATCACACTACACCCTGGTCCACACCATCACACTACACACTGGTCCACACCATCACACTACACACTGGTCCACACCATCACACTACACCCTGGTCCACACCATCACACTACACCCTGGTCACACCATCACACTACACACTGGTCCACACCATCACACTACAACCCTGGTCCACAACCATCACACTACACACTGGTCCACACCATCACACTACCCCTGGTCCACACCATCACACTACACACTGGTCCACACCATCACACTACACCATGGTCCACACCATCACACTACACACTGGTCCACACCATCACACTACACTACACACATGGTCCACACCATCACACTACACCACTGGTCCACACCATCACACTACACCCTGGTCCACACCATCACACTACACACTGGTCCACACCATCACACTACACCCTGGTCCACACCATCACACTACACACTGGTCCATACCATCACACTACACCCTGGTCCACACCATCACACTACACACTGGTCCATACCATCACACTACACACTGGTCCACACCATCACACTACACCCTGGTCCACACCATCACACTACACACTGGTCCATACCATCACACTACACCCTGGTCCAACCATCACACTACACCTGGTCCACACCATCACACTACACACTGGTCCACACCTCACACTACACCTGCACCCATCACATACACCTGGTCCACACCATACACACTACACACCTGGTCCACACCATCACACTACACACTGGTCCACACCATCACACTAAACACCCTGGTCCACACCATCACAACTACACACTGGTCCATACCATCACACTACAACCTGGTCCACACATCACACTACACACTGGTCCACACCATCACACTACACCTGGTCCACACCATCACACTACACACTGGTCCATACCATCACACTACACCTTGGTCCACAATCACACTACCACTGGCCACACCATCACACTACACACTGGTCCACACCATCACACTACACCCTGGTCCACACCATCACACTACACACTGGTCCACACCATCACATTACACCCTGGTCCACACCATCACACTAAACACTAGTCCACACCATCACACTACACACTGGTCCACACCATCACAATACACACTGGTCCACACCATCACATTACACCCTGGTCTACACTATCACACTACACACTGGTCCACACCATCACACTACACACTGGTCCACACACATCACATCATACACCTGGTCCACACCATCAAACCTACACACTGGTCCACACCATCACACTACACACTGGTCCACACCATCACACTACATTGGTCCACATTATCACACTACATTGTTCCACATTATCACACTACACACTGGTCCACACCATCACACTACACACTGGTCCACACCATCAAACTACACTGGTCCACACCATCACACTACACTGGTCCACACCATCACACTACACTGGTCCACACCATCACACTACACTGGCCCACACCATCACACTACACTGGTCCACACCATTACACTACACAGGTTCGAAACCATCACACTACACCATTTGTCCCACCACCACTACACACTCACCCATAAACCCCTGGTCCACACCATTACACTACACTGGTCTACACCATCACACTACACTGGTCCACACCATCACACTACACACTGGTCCACACCATCACACTAACCCTGGTCCACACCATCACACTACACACTGGTCCACACCATCACACTACACTGGTCCACAACCATCATGTCACATATCACACATGGTCCACACCAATCACACTACACTGGTCCATACCATCACACTACACACTGGTCCACAACATCACACTACAATGTCCACATCCACACATTCCCACACCTAAAACACTGGTCCACACCATCACACTACAACTGGTCCACACCATCACACTACACTGGTCCACACCATCTACACTACACGTGTTCCACACCATCACACTACACTGGTCCACACATCACACTACACACTGGTCGACACCATCACACTACACTGGTCCACACCATCACACTAAACACTGGTCCACACCATCACACTACACTGGTCCATACCATCACACTACACACTGGTCCACACCATCACACTACACTGGTCCACACCATCACACTACACATGGTCCACACCATCACACTACGCACTGGTCCACAACATCACACTACACACTGGTCCACACCATCACACTACACAATGATCCTTACCATCACACTGCACTGGTCCACACCATCACACTACACACTGGTCCACACCATCACACTACACATGGATCCACACCATCACACTACACTGGTCCACACAACACTCACACTACACACTGGTCCACACCATCACACTACACATGGTCCACACCATCACACTACACGGGCCACACCATCACACTACACACTGGTCCACACCATCACACTACACACTGATCCACACCATCACAACTACAATCCACTGGTCCACACCATCACACTACACACTGGTCCACACCATCACACTACACACTGGTCCACACCATCACACTACACACTGTCCACCATCACACTACAATGGTCCACACCATCACACTACACACTGGTCCACACCATCACACTACACACTGTCCACACCATAAACCACTACACTGGTCCACACCATCACACTACACACTGGTCCACACCATCACACTACACTGGTCCACACCATCACACTACACTGGCCACACCATCACACTACATGGCCCCACACCTCACTACCCCTGTCCACACCATCACACTCACTGGTCCCCCACCATCACACTACACTGGTCCACACTCACTACATCCACTACACTGGTCCACACCATCACACTACAACTGGTCCACACCATCACACTACACTGGTCCACACCATCACACTACACTGGTCCACACCATCACACTACACCTGGTCCACACCATCACACTACCCATGGTCCACACCATCACACTACACTGGTCCCCCACCATCACACTACACTGGTCACACCACAGTCCACACTACATGGTCACACCATCACTACACGGGTCCACACCATCACACTACACTGGTCCACACCATCACACTACACTGGCCACACAAAATCACCTACACTGGTCCACACCATCACACTACACTGGTCCACACCATCACACTACACTGGTCCACACACATCACACTACATTTGGTCCACACCATCACACTACACTGGTCCACACCCATCACACTAAAACTGGTCCACACCATCACACTACACTGGTCCACCCATCACACTACACTGGTCCACACCATCACACTACACTGGTCCACACCATCACACTACAACTGGTCCACACCATCACACTACACTGGTCCACACCATCACATACACTGGCCACACCATCACACTACACTGGTCCACACCATCACACTACACTGGTCCACACCATCACACTACACTGGTCCACACCATCACACTACACTGGTCCACACCATCACACTACACTGGTCCACACCATCACACTACAACTGGTCCACTCATCACACTACACACTGGTCCCACCCATCACACTACACACTGGTCCACACCATCACACTACACTGGTCCACACCATCACTACACTGGCCCACACCATCACACTACACTGGTCCACACCATCACACTACACTGGTCCACACCATCACACTACACTGGTCCACACCATCACACTACACTGGCCCACACCATCACACTACACTGGTCCACACCATCACACTACACTGGTCCACACCATCACACTACACTGGTCCACACCATCACACTACACTGGTCCACACCATCACACTACACTGGTCCACACCATCACACTACAACTGGTCCACACATCACACTACACTGGTCCACACCATCACACTACACTGGTCCACACCATCACACTACACTGGTCCACACCATCACACTACACTGGTCCACCCCATCACACTACACTGGTCCACACCATCACACTACACTGGTCCACACAATCACACTACACTGGTCCACACCACACACACACTGGCCCACACCATCACACTACACGGGTCCACACCATCACACTACACACTGGTCCACACCATCACACACTACACACTGGTCCACACCATCACACTACACTGGTCCACACCATCACACTACACTGGTCCACACCATCACACTACACACTGGTCCACACCATCACACTAACACTGGTCCACACCATCACACTACACACTGGTCCACACCATCACACTACACAACTGGTCCACACCATCACACTACACACTGGTCCACCCATCACACTACACACTGGTCCACACCATCACACTACACACTGGTCCACACCATCACACTACACACTGGTCCACACCATCACACTACACACTGGTCCACACCATCACACTACACTGGTCCACACCATCACACTACACACTGGTCCACACCATCACACTACACACTGGTCGACACCATCACACTACACACTGGTCCACACCATCACACTACACACTGGTCCACACCATCACACTACACACTGGTCCACATCATCACACTACACTGGTCCACACCATCACACTACACTGGTCCACACCATCACACTACACACTGGTCCACACCATCACACTACACTGGTCCACACCATCACACCTACACTGGTCCCCACCATCACACTACACACTGGTCCACACCATCACACTACACTGGTCCACACCATCACACTACACTGGTCCACACCATCACACTACACACTGGTCCACACCATCACACTACACACTGGTCCACACCATCACACTACACACTGATCCACACCATCACACTACACACTGGTCCACACCATCACACTACACTGGTCCACACCATCACACTACACACTGTTCCACACCATCACACTACACACTGGTCCACACCATCACACTACACTGGTCCACACCATCACACTACACTGGTCCACACCATCACACTACACACTGTTCCACACCATCACACTACACACTGGTCCACACCATCACACTACACTGGTCCACACCATCACACTACACTGGTCCACACCATCACACTACACACTGGTCCACACCATCACACTACACACTGGTCCACACCATCACACTACACACTGATCCACACCATCACACTACACACTGGTCCACACCATCACACTACACTGGTCCACACCATCACACTACACACTGGTCCACACCATCACACTACACACTGGTCCACACCATCACACTACACTGGTCCACACCATCACACTACACACTGATCCACACCATCACACTACACACTGGTCCACACCATCACACTACACACTGGTCCACACCATCACACTACACACTGGTCCACACCATCACACTACACACTGGTCCACACCATCACACTACACACTGGTCCACACCATCACACTACACACTGGTCCACACCATCACACTACACACTGGTCCACACCATCACACTACACTGGTCCACACCATCACACTACACTGGTCCACACCATCACACTACACTGGTCCACACCATCACACTACACTGGCCCACACCATCACACTACACTGGTCCACACCATCACACTACACTGGTCCACACCATCACACTACACTGGTCCACACCATCACACTACACTGGTCCACACCATCACACTACACTGGTCCACACCATCACACTACACACTGGTCCACACCATCACACTACACTGGTCCACACCATCACACTACACTGGCCCACACCATCACACTACACTGGTCCACACTGGTCCACACCATCACACTACACTGGCCCACACCATCACACTACACTGGTCCACACCATCACACTACACTGGTCCACACCATCACACTACACTGGTCCACACCATCACACTACACACTGGCCCACACCATCACACTACACTGGTCCACACCATCACACTACACACTGGCCCACACCATCACACTACACACTGGTCCACACCATCACACTACACTGGTCCACACCATCACACTACACTGGTCCACACCATCACACTACACACTGGTCCACACCATCACACTACACTGGCCCACACCATCACACTACACTGGTCCACACCATCACACTACACTGGTCCACACCATCACACTACACTGGTCCACACCATCACACTACACTGGCCCACACCATCACACTACACTGGTCCACACCATCACACTACACTGGTCCACACCATCACACTACACACTGGTCCACACCATCACACTACACTGGCCCACACCATCACACTACACTGGTCCACACCATCACACTACACTGGTCCACACCATCACACTACACACTGGTCCATACCATCACACTACACACTGGTCCACACCATCACACTACACACTGGTCCACACCATCACACTACACTGGTCCACACCATCACACTACACTGGTCCACACCATCACACTACACTGGTCCACACCATCACACTACACACTGGTCCACACCATCACACTACACTGGTCCACACCATCACACTACACACTGGTCCACACCATCACACTACACACTGGTCCACACCATCACACTACACACTGGTCCACACCATCACACTACACTGGTCCACACCATCACACTACACACTGGTCCACACCATCACACTACACTGGTCCACACCATCACACTACACACTGGTCCACACCATCACACTACACTGGTCCACACCATCACACTACACACTGGTCCACACCATCACACTACACTGGTCCACACCATCACACTACACACTGGTCCACACCATCACACTACACACTGGTCCACACCATCACACTACACTGGTCCACACCATCACACTACACTGGTCCACACCATCACACTACACACTGGTCCACACCATCACACTACACTGGTCCACACCATCACACTACACACTGGTCCACACCATCACACTACACTGGTCCACACCATCACACTACACTGGTCCACACCATCACACTACACACTGGTCCACACCATCACACTACACTGGTCCACACCATCACACTACACTGGTCCACACCATCACACTACACACTGGTCCACACCATCACACTACGCTGGTCCACACCATCACACTACACTGGTCCACACCATCACACTACACTGGTCCACACCATCACACTACACTGGTCCACACCATCACACTACACACTGGTCCACACCATCACACTACACCTCGGACAATAAAGGCAATAAAAATGTGAAGGGGAACCAACGACCTCACATTTCTGTTGCTGTGACGCACTGCTAGTCCTGTGACGCACTGCTACACTTGTGACGCACTGCTAGTCTCGTGACGCACTGCTAGTCCTTTGACGCACTGCTAGACTAGTCACGCACTGCTAGTCTCGTGACGCACTGCTAGTCCAGTGACGCACTGCTAGTCTTGTGACGCACTGCTAGTCTTGTGACGCACTGCTAGTCTCGTGACGCACTGCTAGTCCTGTGACGCACTGCTAGTCTTGTGACGCACTGCTAGCCTTGTGACGCACTGTTAGTCTTGTGACGCACTCCTAATCCTGTGACGCACTGTCAGTTCTGTGACGCACTATAAGCTTGTGAAGCACCACCAAGATGGTGACGCATTCGTAAACTGAAGCCTCGGTACAACGTCTTGGAATCTGCATAAGACGATCTTTCATAGCCAGATCAAGCAGGTGGTTGATGCCAGCAGCAACCAGTCCAACGTATGCACCACAGCCAGGCTGATGAGGAACTAACCTGAGGTACTTATTAAGTTCCCTCGTGAACACAGTTAAGACGTGGGTAATATCCCTTAGATAAGAGTTTTGGTCTCCTTGTAATGTCTGGAGAGCGGTTGTTGACGAGTCCTTTTACAATGTATGAAGGGAGGGAAGTTAAAAGTCTTGGTCCCTTTAAACTTATTGAATTTTCTATCAGTGTGCTCACTGAACTTCTGCTTATCGCTGGAGGTATTTTGCTCCCTCTCCCAAGCCTCTTGCTTCTTAGGGAGTGATTTCAGTGAGCAGATTTGGAATTAGTCTCTCCTGAGCCTCCCTTTCTGCATCCTTCAGTCCTTTCTCCTCTCAAACATCCTCCCTATTGACTCTTCCTCGACGAAGAGGATGTGGAGGAGAAGCGACAATAAGGAGGAGGGGTATTCTATCCCATGATTTGACCAGGTAAGAAAAGATAGTCGGAAGGCAGGAGGAAGGCAGGTCTAGGGAAGGTAATGACCACTAAGAGTCGGGGAAGGGGGACTGGTTGCCATACAGGGTAAGGGGATGTGGGGAGTGATGACCATTAAGGGTTGGAAATGGTGGGTAGAGGTTGTCCAATGTTATCTTAGCTCAGACGGGTCCATTAACTCTCAATCCCCATCACCCTACAACACTTTGCAGTGTTTTTATATATCGACACTGACAGATGACATCATATCACCGCTATCTATGTGCTGTTACACTGACAGATGTACCACAACACTGTTATACACTGACAGATGTACCACAACACTGTTACACTGACAGATGTACCACAACACTGTTACACTGACAGATGGTACCACTACACTGTTACACTGACAGATGGTACCACAACACTGCTACACTGACAGATGGTACCACTACACTGTTACACTGACAGATGGTACCACAACACTGCTACACTGACAGATGGTACCACAACACTGCTACACTGACAGATGGTACCACAACACTGCTACACTGACAGATGGTACCACTACACTGTTACACTGACAGATGGTACCACAACACTGTTACACTGACAGATGTACCACAACACTGTTACACTGACAGATGTACCACAACACTGTTATACACTGACAGATGTACCACAACACTGTTACACTGACAGATGTACCACAACACTGTTACACTGACAGATGTACCACAACACTGTTACACTGACAGATGTACCACAACACTGTTACACTGACAGATGGTACCACAACAGTTATACACTGACAGATGGTACCACAACACTGTTACACTGACAGATGTACCACAACACTGTTACACTGACAGATGTACCACAACACTGTTACACTGACAGATGTACCACAACCACTGACTTAAACACTGACAGATGTACCACAACACTGTTACACTGACAGATGTACCACAACACTGTTACACTGACAGATGTACCACAACACTGTTACACTGACAGATGTACCACAACACTGTTACACTGACAGATGTACCACAACACTGTTACACTGACAGATGGTACCACAACACTGTTACACTGACAGATGTACCACAACACTGTTACACTGACAGATGTACCACAACACTGTTACACTGACAGATGTACCACAACACTGTTACACTGACATGTACCACAACACTGTTACACTGACAGATGGTACCACAACACTGTTACACTGACAGATGTACCACAACACTGTTACACTGACATGTACCACAACACTGTTACACTGACATGTACCACAACACTGTTACACTGACAGATGTACCACAACACTGTTACACTGACATGTACCACAACACTGTTACACTGACAGATGGTACCACAACAACACTAAATTACCAACCTGACAGAATGTACCACAACACTGTTACACTGACATGTACCACAACACTGTTACACTGACATGTACCACAACACTGTTACACTGACAGATGTACCACAACACTGTTACACTGACAGATATACCACAACACTGTTACACTGACATGTACCACAACACTGTTACACTGACAGATGTACCACAACACTGTTACACTGACAGATGTACCACAACACTGTTACACTGACAGATGGTACCACAACACTGTTACACTGACAGATGGTACCACAACACTGTTACACTGACAGATGTACCACAACACTGTTACACTGACAGATGTACCACAACACTGTTACACTGACAGATGGTACCACAACACTGTTACACTGACAGATGGTACCACAACACTGTTACACTGACAGATGTACCACAACACTGTTACACTGACAGATGGTACCACAACAGTTACACTGACAGATGTACCACAACACTGTTACACTGACAGATGTACCACAACACTGTTATACACTGACAGATGGTACCACAACACTGTTACACTGACAGATGTACCACAACACTGTTACACTGACAGATGTACCACAACACTGTTACACTGACAGATGGTACCACAACACTGTTACACTGACAGATGTACCACAACACTGTTACACTGACAGATGGTACCACAACACTGTTACACTGACAGATGGTACCACAACACTGTTACACTGACAGATGTACCACAACACTGTTACACTGACAGATGTACCACAACACTGTTACACTGACAGATGGTACCACAACACTGTTACACTGACAGATGGTACCACAACACTGTTACACTGACAGATGGTACCACAACACTGTTACACTGACAGATGGTACCACAACACTGCTACACTGACAGATGGTACCACAACACTTATACACTGACAGATGTACCACAACACTGTTACACTGACAGATGTACCACAACACTGTTACACTGACAGATGTACCACAACACTGTTACACTGACAGATGTACCACAACACTGTTATACACTGACAGATGTACCACAACACTGTTACACTGACAGATGGTACCACAACACTGTTACACTGACAGATGTACCACAACACTGTTACACTGACAGATGTACCACAACACTGTTACACTGACAGATATACCACAACACTGTTACACTGACAGATGTACCACAACACTGTTACACTGACAGATGGTACCACAACACTGTTACACTGACAGATGGTACCACAACACTGCTACACTGACAGATGGTACCACAACACTGCTACACTGACAGATGGTACCACAACACTGTTACACTGACAGATGGTACCACAACACTGCTACACTGACAGATGGTACCACAACACTGTTATACACTGACAGATGTACCACAACACTGTTACACTGACAGATGGTACCACAACACTGTTACACTGACAGATGTACCACAACACTGTTACACTGACAGATGGTACCACAACACTGTTACACTGACAGATGGTACCACAACACTGTTACACTGACAGATGTACCACAACACTGTTACACTGACAGATGTACCACAACACTGTTACACTGACAGATGGTACCACAACACTGTTACACTGACAGATGGTACCACAACACTGTTACACTGACAGATGGTACCACAACACTGTTACACTGACAGATGGTACCACAACACTGCTACACTGACAGATGGTACCACAACACTGTTATACACTGACAGATGTACCACAACACTGTTACACTGACAGATGTACCACAACACTGTTACACTGACAGATGTACCACAACACTGTTACACTGACAGATGTACCACAACACTGTTATACACTGACAGATGTACCACAACACTGTTACACTGACAGATGGTACCACAACACTGTTACACTGACAGATGTACCACAACACTGTTACACTGACAGATGTACCACAACACTGTTACACTGACAGATATACCACAACACTGTTACACTGACAGATGTACCACAACACTGTTACACTGACAGATGGTACCACAACACTGTTACACTGACAGATGGTACCACAACACTGCTACACTGACAGATGGTACCACAACACTGCTACACTGACAGATGGTACCACAACACTGTTACACTGACAGATGGTACCACAACACTGCTACACTGACAGATGGTACCACAACACTGTTATACACTGACAGATGTACCACAACACTGTTACACTGACAGATGTACCACAACACTGTTACACTGACAGATGTACCACAACACTGTTACACTGACAGATGTACCACAACACTGTTATACACTGACAGATGTACCACAACACTGTTACACTGACAGATGGTACCACAACACTGTTACACTGACAGATGTACCACAACACTGTTACACTGACAGATGTACCACAACACTGTTACACTGACAGATGTACCACAACACTGTTACACTGACAGATGTACCACAACACTGTTACACTGACAGATGTACCACAACACTGTTACACTGACAGATGTACCACAACACTGTTACACTGACAGATGTACCACAACACTGTTACACTGACAGATGTACCACAACACTGTTACACTGACAGATGTACCACAACACTGTTACACTGACAGATGTACCACAACACTGTTATACACTGACAGATGTACCACAACACTGTTACACTGACAGATGTACCACAACACTGTTACACTGACAGATGTACCACAACACTGTTACACTGACAGATGTACCACAACACTGTTACACTGACAGGTGTACCACAACACTGTTATACACTGACAGATGTACCACAACACTGTTACACTGACAGATGGTACCACAACACTGTTACACTGACAGATGTACCACAACACTGTTACACTGACAGATGGTACCACAACACTGTTACACTGACAGATGTACCACAACACTGTTACACTGACAGATGGTACCACAACACTGTTACACTGACAGATGGTACCACAACACTGTTACACTGACAGATGTACCACAACACTGTTACACTGACAGATGTACCACAACACTGTTACACTGACAGATGGTACCACAACACTGTTACACTGACAGATGTACCACAACACTGTTACACTGACAGATGTACCACAACACTGTTACACTGACAGATGTACCACAACACTGTTACACTGACAGAAGGTACGTCACAGGGAGGTACCACCTCGAGTACTACCTAGGTACCCACAGCTTCAGACAATAAACGTACTTCAGGAAAAACTCAGGTCTCTCCTACCACCTTCTATAGAAGGTAGAGAGTCCTGATTTTTTTTTATTTAAAACAAAAAAAATATTAAAAGATACATTATGAGAAAAGCACGTGTGTGTGTGTGTGTGTGTGTGTGTGTGTGTGTACTCACCTAGTTGAGGTTGCGGGGGTCGAGTCCGAGCTCCTGGCCCCGCCTCTTCACTGATCGCTACTAGGTCACTCTCCCTGAGCCGTGAGCTTTATCATACCTCTGCTTAAAGCTATGTATGGATCCTGCCTCCACTACATCGCTTCCCAAACTATTCCACTTACTGACTACTCTGTGGCTGAAGAAATACTTCCTGTGTGTGTGTGCGTGTGTGTGTGTGTGTGTGTGTGTGTGTGTGTGTGTGTGTGTGTGTGTGTGTGTGTGTGTGTGTGTGTGTGTGTGTGTGTGTATGTGTGTGTGTGAGACACTTCATCCAGTGTCCCAGCAGAGTCGCGTGCTCAGGATGCTGCAGGTATTTCCTCTCTGGATAGCAACACTGAATCTCTGGAAAAGGAAGCTGGTCGCTCTGGCGTCCTTGGTTTCCTTGATGAGTTTGTCATTTCACTCCTTCGATGATTTCCGAGTTTTTCTACTCCCAGAGCCCGGCCTTGGCCCAGGCTCGTCTGTTGCTTGCCTGATCAACCAGGCTGTTATTGCTGGTGGTCTGCTGCCCCACATATCCATCACAGCCAGGTTGATTTGGCACTTTGTGAAGATACTTGTCCAGTTCCCACTTGAAGAGTTTTACACTTGTCTTCTAATAACATATTCATTTTTCCACTATAATCTACCTTGTCCATAATAACTATGGCATTTGGTATAACTTTAAGAGATCTTTGATGACAATTGTGTTCCAGAGGTCTGAGAAAAGCTCAGACCTCTTTCCAGGGTAGCAAGGGTAGGTCAGACCTCTTTCCAGGGTAGCATGGGTAGTTAGACCTCTTTCCAGGGTAGCATGGGTAGGTCAGACCTCTTTCCAGGGTAGCATGGGTAGGTCAGACCTCTTTCCAGGGTAGCATGGGTAGGTCAGACCTCTTTCCAGGGTAGCATGGGTAGGTCAGACCTCTTTCCAGGGTAGCATAGGTAGGTCAGACCTCTTTCCAGGGTAGCATGGGTAGATCAGACCTCTTTCCAGGGTAGCATAGGTAGGTCAGACCTCTTTCCAGCGTAGCATAGGTAGGTCAGACCTCTTTCCGTGATAGCATGGTAACTCTACGCCAGCGTCAGTACCCGAGGTTCCGTGTTGCTGGACAACGGGTTTGATGTCACTGACTTTGTCGTGTCTAGCACACTTCCCTTCTGATGTATGACAGATGAGACCATGGAGCCTAAAGTGATCAGCTGACGCCCCACCACAGATGCACCTGTGTTTGGCGAGTATAGGGGCGGTTAAGCGAAGAGCTACACCATTCAACTGGCCTGAAGGTCGAAGCGAGTGCCCAAGGAGGAATTAGGGACAGCGAAAGGAAATCCCCAGAATGCTATGCCTTTACCAAAGGATAGGAGGCTCTGTTAAGCATTGTTCAGTGCTGTCCCAAAGGAAAAAGAACCCAGGAATACACACCAAGTATACCACAGATAATTAAATTACTTTGTAATACTGCTGATAATTTCTTCACTCCTGCAAATGTTTTCAGGTATAACTATAATTATAAATTACACGTTAATACTAAATAATATTAATAATGCTAAATGGTAGCGTTACATAAATTATTTATTTGCCAGACTGGTCTAGGAGACCAGAAGGAGGTGGTCTAGGAGACCAGATAGAGGTGGTCTAGACCAGACAGAGGTGGTCTAGGAGACCAGACAGAGGTGGTCTGGGAGATGAGACAGAGATGGTTTAGGAGACCAGACAGAGGTGGTCTAGACCAGACAGAGGTGGTCTAGGAGACCAGATGGAGGTGGTCTAGGAGACCAGACAGAGGTGGTCTAGGAGACCAGATGGAGGTGGTCTAGGAGACCAGACAGAGAGCAGGAGACACGGTGTGTTAACTAGGTGAAGTGACAACAGTACGTAATTAAAACAGTTAAGACGTGACCTACTGTTATTGTTGTTCATGCTGCTGCTGCTGCTGCTGCTGCTGTTGTTGCTGTTGTTGCTAATGAATATATACATTCAATGGCCAGTTTATTAGGTACACCCTACTAGTACCGAGCCTCCTCCCCCCCCCCCTTTGCCCCGGGCTCTGAGAGTAGATAAACTCTCGAAACTCTTCAAAGGTATATCAAAGGTTCAAAGAATAGTCTGACTTCGTGGCATGCATTCAACAAGGTGCTGGAAACATTCCTTTGAGATTCTGGTCCATGCTGACATGACAGCATCACGCAGTGTCTACAAGTCTGTCGGCTGCATATTCTTGCTGCGAATCTCCCGTTCCACCACATTCCAAAGGTTTAAGAAAACTTCTAAGCCTACCATCTGCATGCTGCAGCAAAGATCGCGGTTCATGAGACCAGACGAAGGTTTTTCCAATCTTCAACTGTCCAGTTTTACTAAGTCTGTGCCCACTGTAGCATCACTTTCCTCTTCTTATTTGACAGGAGTGGAACCCGATGTGATCTTTTACTGCTGTAATCCATCCACTTCAAGGTTCGATGTGTTATGCGTTCAAAGATGCCCTTCTGCATACCACTGTTGCAGCACATGGTTATTTGAGTTACTGTCGCCTTAAACCAATTTGGTTATTTTCCTCTGACCTCTCTTATTATCCAGACATTTTAGCCAACAGAACTAGATGTTTTTGTGCTTTTCACAATGTAAACTTTAGAGAGTGTTGTATGCGAAAATCCCAGGAGATCAACAGTTTCTGAGATACTCAAACCAGCGCGTCTGCCTGGCACCAACAAACATTCCACGGTCAGTCACTTAGATCACATTACTTCACCATTCTGAAGTTCGGTCTCAACAACAACTCAACCTCTTCACCATGTCTCCATGCTTTTAAGCAATGAGATGCTCCTACGTGACTGACTAATTAGATACCTGTATAACGATCAAATGTACAGGTGTACCTAATACAGTGGCCACTGAATTTACACACACACACACACACAACACACACACACACACACACATATATATATATATATATATATATATATATATATATATATATATATATATATATATATATATATATATATATATATATATAGGCATCAGTCGGTCTGTAAGGCATTACTGTAAATTTATAAGGCGTTAAACCCGTATGGGTCAGGGTCTGGTGAATGGAGGTAACCAGGTTTGATCCGAGGGAAACACCACGACTCATCCTTCCCATCTCGAGGAGCAATTAACCCGAAATTACCGACAAAGTCACCCCATCTGAGGGGACAGAAAGGAAGGGAAGGTGGGGGAAGGAGACGGGATGGGTAGGGGAAGGAAGGGGGGAAGAGGGGAGGGGGGTGAGACAGTAGGAAAGGGGAAAGAGGGGACGGTCCGACTGACCCCAGCCCATTCCACGGATGCAAACCGGGGTAGAATAACCCAGATGTGGAAACCCCGGTGTTGACACCAGTGCAGCCCCACGGTGCAGCCACCCAGGTGCCAGACAACCCACGGTGGCTAAACAACCCACGGGTAGCCGTGCTAGACAACCCACGGTGCTAGACAACCCACGGTGCTAGACAACCCACGGTGCTAGACAACCACGGTGCTAGACAACCCACGGTGCTAGACAACCCACGGTGCTAGACAACCCACGGTGCTAGACAACCCACGGTGCTAGACAACCCACGGTGCTAGACAACCCACGGTGCTAAACAACCCCGTGCTAGAAACCACGGTGCTAGACAACCCACGGTGCTAGACAACCCACGGTGCTAGACAACCCACGGTGCTAGACAACCCACGGTGCTAGACAACCCACGGTGCTAGACAACCCGTGCAAGACAACCACGGTGCTAGACAACCCACGGTGCTACACAACCCACGGTGCTAGACAACCCACGGTGCTAGACAACCCACGGTGCTAAGACAACCCACGGTGCTAGACAACCCACGGTGCTAGACAACCCACGGTGCTAGACAACCCACGGTGCTAGACAACCCACGGTGCTAGACAACCCACGGTGCTAGACAACCCACGGTGCTAGACAACCCACGGTGCTAGACAACCCACGGTGCTAGACAACCCACGGTGCTAGACAACCCACGGTGCTAGACAACCCACGGTGCTAGACAACCCACGGTGCAAGACAACCCACGGTGCTAGACAACCCACGGTGCTAGACAACCCACGGTGCAAGACAACCCACGGTTTGCAACAACCCACGGTGCTAGACAACCCACGGTGCAGACAACCCACGGTGCAAACAACCCACGGTACTAGACAACCCACGGTGCTAGACAACCCACGGTGCTACACAACCCACGGTGCTTGACAACCCACGGTGCTAGAAAACCCACGGTGCTAGACAACCCACGGTGCAAACAACCCACGGTACTAGACAACCCACGGTGCTAGACAACCCACGGTGCTAGACAACCCACGGTGCTAGACAACCCACGGTGCAAGACAACCCACGGTACTAGACAACCCACGGTGCTAGACAACCCACGGTACTAGACAACCCACGGTGCTAGACAACCCACGGTGCTAGACAACCCACGGTGCTAGACAACCCACAGTGCAAACAACCCACGGTACTAGACAACCCACGGTACTAGACAACCCACGGTGCTAGACAACCCACGGTGCTAGACAACCCACGGTGCTAGACAACCCACGGTGCTAGACAACCCACGGTGCAAACAAGACAACCCACGGTGTAAGACAACCCACGGTGCTAGACAACCCACGGTGCAAACAAGACAACCCACGGTGTAAGACAGCCCACGGTGCTAGACAACCCACGGTGTAAGGAACCCAAGGTGAAAGCCAGCCCACGGCGATAGACAACCTACGGTGCAAGAAAACCCACGGTGCAAGACAACCCACGGTGCTAGACAACCCACGGTGCTAGACAACCCACGGTGCTAGACAACCCACGGTGCAAACAAGACAACCCACGGTGTAAGACAACCCACGGTGTAAGACAACCCACGGTGCTAGACAACCCACGGTGTAAGCAACCCACGGTGAAAGCCAGCCCACGGCGCTAGACAACCCACGATGCAAGAAAACCCACGGTGCAAGCCAACCCACGGTGCAAGACAACCCACGGTGCTAGACAACCCACAGTGCAAGAAAACCCACTGTGCAAGACAACCCACGGTGCAAGACAACCCACGGTGCTAGATAACCCACGGTGCAAGGCAACCCACGGTGCAAGCCAACCCACAGTGCAAGACAACCCACTGTGCTAGACAACCCACGGTGCTAGACAACCCACGGTGCTAGGCAACCCACGGTGCAAGACAACCCACGGTGCTAGACAACCCACGGTGCTAGACAACCCACGGTGCAAGACAACCCACGGTGCAAGACAACCCACGGTGCTAGACAACCCACGGTGCAAGGCAACCCACTGTGCAAGCCAACCCACAGTGTAAGACAACCCACGGTGCAAGCCAACCCACAGTGTAAGACAACCCACGGTGCAAGCCAACCCACGGTGCAAGCCAACCCACGGTGTAAACGAACCCACGGTGTAAATGAACCCACGGTATAAACAGGTGGAGTATGTGGTGTGTACCTCGCACGGACCAGCGATGTGAAGATCGATGGAGAGAGAGAGAGAGAGAGAGAGAGAGAGCGAGAGAGAGAGAGAGAGAGAGAGAGAGGAGAGGAGAGAGAGAGAGAGAGAGAGAGAGAGAGAGAGAGAGAGAGAGAGAGAGAGAGAGAGAGAGAGAGAGAGAGAGAGAGAGAGAGAGAGAGAGAGAGAGAGAGAGAGAGAGAGAGAGAGAGAGAGAGATATTCTCATATATTATTTTGTTAGTAAACACATCCCCTTAAAATATGCCCCCCAACCCCCTTCTGGGGTGACGAGTGAAAGCAAGCAGGTCACAACCGTCAGAACTCGGGTTCGATTCCCGGGCGGAGTGACATGTATATGTAGGTATGCTCACGTTGGACTGCGTACCGCTAGCACCAACAGCCTGATTGATAAGGTTATTAACCAGAAGGTAACACCTCGCATGCTTACAAGGTGCTTGATCAACTAGGCTGTAGGTCATGCATAGAACTGCAAGGTGCAGATACTAACACCACGACCACAACACAACCACAACACAACACCACGACACAACCAACACAACACAACCACAACACAACACCACGACACAACCAACACAACACAACCACAACACAACACCACGACACAACCAACACAACACAACACTACAACACAACCAGCACAACACAACACACGACACAACCACAAAACACAACACAACACCACGACAAAAAACCAACACACACAGCACAAACCCACGACACAACCAACACAACACAACACAACCCCACGACACAACAACCCAAACAACACAACAAAACCCACAACACAACACCACGAAAACCCAAACACAACCAACCACAACACAACACAACACCACGACACAACCCCCACACACAACACAACCACAAACACCACGACACAACCAACACACACACCACACACAACACAACACCCGACAAAACCCAAAACACACCAACACCACACAACCACCAAACCCACAACACAACACCACGACACAACCAACACAACACAACCACAACACAACCAACACCACACAAAACCACACAACCCACAACAAAAACCCACCACGACACAACCAACACAACACAACCACAAACAACACAACACCACACAACCAAACAACACAACACCACGACACAACCAACACAACACAACACACACCACGACCAAAACCCAAACCCACAACAAACCAACACCCACACAACCAACACAACACACACAACAAACCAACACAACCAACACAACACAACGACAAACACAAAACACAACACAACACCACGAAAAAAACACAACACAACACAACACCCAACACAACAAAACACAACACCACGACACAACCAATACAACACAACACAACACCACGACACAACCAACACAACAAAACACCCACGACACAACCAATACAACACAACACAACACCACGACAAAAACCAACACAACACAACACAACACAACCAACACAACACAACACAAACCCACGACACAACCAACACAACACAACACAACACAACCAACACAACACAACACCACGACACAACCAACACAACACAACACAACCAACACAACACACACAACCAACACAACACAACACAACACCACGACACACCCAACACAACACAACACAACACAACACAACACAACACAACACAACCAACACAACACAACACAACACCACCCCACAACCAACACAACACAACACAACACAACCAACACAACACAACACCACGACACAACCAACACAACACAACACAACCAACACAACAACAACAAAACCCAACACAACACAACAAAACCCACCACGACACAACCAACACAACACAACAAACCAACACAACACAACACAACCAACCAAAACCCACAACACAACACCACGACACACCCAACACAACACAACACAACACAACACAACACAACCAACACAACACAACCAACACAACCCCACGACACAACAAACACAACACAACAAAACAAAACCCAACACAACCACAACACAACCAACACAACACAACCACAACACAACCAACACAACACAACACAACCAACACAACACCACGACACAACAAACACAACACAACCAACACAACACAACACAACACAACCAACACAACACAACAAAACCCAAAACACAACACCACACACAACAAACACAACACAACCAACAAAAACCAACACAACAAACACAACTCAACCAACACAACACAAGCAACACAACACAACACAACACAAGCAACACAACACAAGCAACACAACCAACAAAACACAAACAACCAACACAAAAACACAAGCAAACACAACACAACACAAGCAACACAACCAACACAACACAAGCAACACAACACAACACAAGCAACACAACACAAGCAACACAAAAACAACACAACACAAGCAACACAACACAACACAACACAAGCAACACAACCAACACAACACAACCACAACACAACACAACCAACACAACACAACCACAACACAACCCAACCAACACAACACAACCAACCAACCACAACACAACACAACCAACACAAACACAACACAAGCCAACACAACACAACACAAAACAACACAACACGACACAACACAACAAACACAACCCAACACAACCAACACAACACAACCCAACACAACACAACACAACCAACACAACCACGACACAACACAACACAACCCAAAAACAACACAAGCAACACAACAAAACACAAGCAACACAACACAACACAAGCAACACAACACAACACAAGCAACACAACACAACACAAGCAACACAACACAACACAAGCAACACAACACAACACAACCACAACACAACCAACACAACACAACCACAACACACAAACACAACACAACACAACACAAGCAACACAACACAACACAACACAACCAACAAAACACAAACACAAGCAACACAACACAACACAACATAAGCAACACAACACAACACAAGCAACACAACACAACACAACCACAAACACAACACAAGCAACACAACACAACACAAGCAACACAACGCAACCAACACAACACAACCAAAAACACAACAAACACAACACAACACAACACAAGCAACACAACACAACACAAGCAACACAACACAACACAACACAACCAACAAAACACAACACAAGCAACACAACACAACAAAACCCATAAGCAACACAACACAACACAAGCAACACAACACAACACAACAAAACCCCACAACACAACACAACCAACACAACACAACCACAACACAACAAAACCAACACAACACAACACAAGCAACACAACACAACCAACACAACACAACCAAACACAACCAACACAACCAACAAAACCCACAACCACAACACAACCAACACAACACAACACAGCAACACAACCAAAAACAACCACAACACAACACTACACAACACAACACATGCAACCAACACAACACAACACAAGCAACACAACCAACACAACCACAACACAACACTACACAACACAACACATGCAACACAACACAACACAAGCAACACAAACAACACAAGCAACACAACACAACACAAGCAACACAACACAACACAACACAAGCAACACAACACACAAAGCAACACAACACAACACAACCCCAAGCAACACAACACAAGCAACACAACCAACACAACAACACAACACAACACAAGCAACACAACACAACACAAGCAACACAACACAAGCAACACAACACAAAACAATTTAACACAACACAAGCAACACAACACAAACAAAACAACACAACACAAGCAACCAACACAAGCAACACAACACAACACAAGCAACACAACACAACACAAGCAACACAACACAAGCAACACAACCAACACAAGCAACACAACACAACACAAGCAACACAACACAACACAACACAAGCAACACAACACAACACAAGCAACACAACAGAACACAACACTATATAAAAAAATCAACACATGACGATTTACTGCTGAACTAACACGAACACCTGTCATTATTCAGCGCAACACCTGTCATTATTCAGCGCAACACCTGTCATTATTCAGCGCAACACCTGTCATTATCCAGTACTAACACCTGTCATTATTCAGCGCAACACCTGCCATTATCCAGTACTAACACCTGTCATTATTCAGCGCAACACCTGTCATTATTCAGCGCAACACCTGTCATTATCCAGTACTAACACCTGTCATTATTCAGCGCAACACCTGCCATTATCCAGTACTAACACCTGTCATTATTCAGCGCAAACACCTGTCATTAGTCAGCGCAACACCTGTCATTATCCAGTACTAACACCTGTCATTATTCAGCGCAACACCTGTCATTATTCAGCGCAAACCTGTCATTATCCAGTACTAACACCTGTCATTATTCAGCGCAACACCTGTCATTATCCAGTACTAACACCTGTCATTATTCAGCGCAATACCTGTCATTATTCAGCGCAACACCTGTCATTATCCAGTACTAACACCTGTCATTATTCAGCACAACACCTGTCATTATTCAGCGCAACACCTGCCATTATCCAGTACTAACACCTGTCATTATTCAGCGCAACACCTGTCATTAGTCAGCGCAACACCTGTCATTATCCAGTACTAACACCTGTCATTATTCAGCGCAACACCTGTCATTATTCAGCGCAACACCTGTCATTATCCAGTACTAACACCTGTCATTATTCAGCGCAACACCTGTCATTATTCAGCGCAACACCTGTCATTGTCCAGTACTAACACCTGTCATTATTCAGCGCAACACCTGTCATTATCCAGTAGTAACACCTGTCATTATTCAGCGCAACACCTGTCATTATTCAGCGCAACACCTGTCATTATCCAGTACTAACACCTGTCATTATTCAGCGCAACACCTGTCATTATTCAGCGCAACACCTGTCATTGTCCAGTACTAACACCTGTCATTATTCAGCGCAACACCTGTCATTATCCAGTACTAACACCTGTCATTATTCAGCGCAACACCTGTCATTAGTCAGCGCAACACCTGTCATTATCCAGTACTAACACCTGTCATTATTCAGCGCAACACTGTCATTATTCAGCGCAACACCTGTCATTATCCAGTACTAACACCTGTCATTATTCAGCGCAACACCTGTCATTATTCAGCGCAACACCTGTCATTATCCAGTACTAACACCTGTCATTATTCAGCGCAATACCTGTCATTATTCAGCGCAACACCTGTCATTATCCAGTACTAACACCTGTCATTATTCAGCACAACACCTGTCATTATTCAGCGCAACACCTGTCATTATCCAGTACTAACACCTGTCATTATTCAGCGCAACACCTGTCATTAGTCAGCGCAACACCTGTCATTATCCAGTACTAACACCTGTCATTATTCAGCGCAACACCTGTCATTTTTCAGCGCAACACCTGTCATTATCCAGCACTAACACCTGTCATTATTCAGCGCAACACCTGTCATTATTCAGCGCAACACCTGTCATTATCCAGTACTAACACCTGTCATTATTCAGCGCAACACCTGTCATTATTCAGCGCAACACCTGTCATTATCCAGTACTAACACCTGTCATTATTCAGCGCAACACCTGTCATTATCCAGTACTAACACCTGTCATTATTCAGCGCAATACCTGTCATTATTCAGCGCAACACCTGTCATTATCCAGTACTAACACCTGTCATTATTCAGCACAACACCTGTCATTATTCAGCGCAACACCTGCCATTATCCAGTACTAACACCTGTCATTATTCAGCGCAACACCTGTCATTAGTCAGCGCAACACCTGTCATTATCCAGTACTAACACTTGTCATTATTCAGCGCAACACCTGTCATTATTCAGCGCAACACCTGTCATTATCCAGTACTAACACCTGTCATTATTCAGCGAACTGTCATTTCAGCGCAACACCTGTCATTGTCAGTACTCACCTGTCTTATTCAGCGCAACACCTGTCATTATCCGTAGTAACACTGTCATTATTCAGCGAACACTGTCATTATTCAGCGCAACACCTGTCATTATCCAGTACTAACACCTGTCATTATTCAGCGCAACACCTGTCATTATTCAGCGCAACACCTGTCATTATCCGTACTAACACCTGTCATTATTCAGCGCAACACCTGTCATTATCCAGTACTAACACCTGTAATTATTCAGCCCAATACCTGTCATTATTCAGCGCAACACCTGTAATTATCCAGTACTAACACCTGTCATTATTCAGCACAACACCTGTCATTATTCAGCGCAACACGTCATTATCCAGTACTAACACCTGTCATTATTCAGCGCAACACCTGTCATTAGTCAGCGCAACACCTGTCATTATCCAGTACTAACACCTGTCCTTATTCAGCGCAACACCTGTCATTATTCAGCGCAACACCTGTCATTATCCAGTACTAACACCTGTCATTATTCAGTGCAACACCTGTCATTATCCAGTACTAACACCTGTCATTATTCAGCGCAATACTGTCATTATTCAGCGCAACACCTGTCATTATCCAGTACTAACACTGTCATTATTCAGCGCAAACCTGTCATTAGTCAGCGCAACACCTGTCATTATCCAGTACTAACACCTGTCATTATTCAGCGCAACACCTGTCATTATTCAGCGCAACACCTGTCATTATCCAGTACTAACACCTGTCATTATTCAGCGCAACACCTGTCATTATCAGCGCAACACCTGTCTTATCTAGTACTAACACCTGTCATTATTCAGCGCAACACTGTCTTTATTCAGCGCAACACCTGTCATTATCCAGTACTAACACCTGTCATTAATCAGCGCAACACCTTCATTATTCAGGGGCAACACTGTCATTATCAGTACTAACACCTGTCATTATTCAGCGCAACACCTGTCATTATCCAGTACTAACACCTGTCATTATTCAGCACAACACCTGTCATAATTCAGCGCAACACCTGTCATTATCCAGTACTAACACCTGTCATTATTCAGCGCAACACCTGTCATTAGTCAGCGCAACACCTGTCATTATCCAGTACTAACACTTGTCATTATTCAGCGCAACACCTGTCATTATCCAGTTATAACACCTGTCATTATTCAGCGCAACACCTGTCATTATTCAGCGCAACACCTGTCATTATCCAGTACTAACACCTGTCATTATTCAGCGCAACACTGTCATTATTCAGCGCAACACCTGTCATTATCCAGTACTAACACCTGTCATTATTCAGCGCAACACCTATCATTCATCCAGTACTAACACCTGTCATTATTCAGCGCAACACCTGTCATTATCCAGTACTAACACCTGTCATTATTCAGCGCAACACCTGTCATTATCCAGTACTAAACACCTGTCATTATTCAGCGCAACACCTGTCATTATCCAGTACTAACACCTGTCATTATTCAGCGCAACACCTGTCATTATCCAGTACTAACACCTCTCATTATTCAGCGCAACACCTGTCATTATCCAGTACTAGCACCTGTCATTATTCAGGGCAACACCTGTCATTAGTCAGCGCAACACCTGTCATTATCCAGTACTAACAACTGTCATTAGTCAGCGCAACACCTGTCATTATTCAGCGCAACACCTGTCATTATCCAGTACTAACACCTGTCATTATTCAGCGCAACACCTGTCATTATCCAGTACTAACACCTGTCATTATTCAGCGCAACACCTGTCATTATTCAGCGCAACACCTGTCATTATCCAGTACTAACACCTGTCATTATTCAGCGCAACACCTGTCATTATTCAGCGCAACACCTGTCATTATCCAGTACTAACACCTGTCATTATTCTGCGCAACACCTGTCATTATCCAGTACTAACACCTGTCATTATTCAGCGCAACACCTGTCATTATCCAGTACTAACACCTGTCATTATTCTTCGCAACACCTGTCATTATCCAGTACTAACACCTGTCATTATTCAGCGCAACACCTGTCATTATCCAGTACTAACACCTGTCATTATTCAGCGCAACACCTGTCATTACTCAGCGCAACACCTGTCATTATCCAGTACTAACGCCTGTCATTATTCAGCGCAACACCTGTCATTATTCAGCGCAACACCTGTCATTATCCAGTACTAACACCTGTCATTCAGCGCAACACCTGTCATTATCCAGTACTAACACCTGTCATTATCCAGTACTAACACCTGTCATTATTCAGCGTAACACCTGTCATTATCCAGTAGTAACACCTGTCATTATTCAGCGCAACACCTGTCACTATCCAGTACTAACGCCTGTCATTCAGTGCAACACCTGTCATTATCCAGTACTAACACCTGTCATTATTCAGCGCAACACCTGTCATTATCCAGTACTAACACCTGTCATTATTCAGCGCAACACCTGTCATTATCCAGTACTAACACCTGTCATTATTCAGCGCAACACCTGTCATTATCCAGTACTAACACCTGTCATTATTCAGCGCAACACCTGTCATTATCCAGTACTAACACCTGTCATTATTCAGAGCAACACCTGTCATTATCCAGTACTAACACCTGTCATTATTCAGCGCAACACCTGTCATTATCCAGTACTAACACCTGTCATTATTCAGCGCAACACCTGTCATTATCCAGTACTAACACCTGTCATTATTCAGAGCAACACCTGTCATTATCCAGTACTAACACCTGTCATTATTCAGCGCAACACCTGTCATTATCCAGTACTAACACCTGTCATTATTCAGCGCAACACCTGTCATTATCCAGTACTAACACCTGTCATTATTCAGAGCAACACCTGTCATTATCCAGTACTAACACCTGTCATTATTCAGCGCAACACCTGTCATTATCCAGTACTAACACCTGTCATTATTCAGCGAAAACACTGTCATTATCCAGTACTAACACCTGTCATTATTCAGCGCAACACCTGTCATTATCCAGTACTAACACCTGTCATTATTCAGCGCAACACCTGTCATTATCCAGTACTAGCACCTGTCATTATTCAGCGCAACACCTGTCATTATCCAGTACTAACATCTGTCATTATCCGGTACTAACACCTGTCATTATCCAGTACTAACACCTGTCATTATTCAGCGCTAACATCTGTCATTATTCAGCGCAACACTTGTCATTTTCCAGTACTAACGCCTTTCATTATCCAGTACTAACACCTGTCATTATCCAGTACTAACACCTCTCATTATCCAGTACTAACACCTGTCATTATCCAGTACTAACACCTGTCATTATTCAGCGCTAACACCTGTCATTATTCAGCGCTAAAACCTGTCATTATCCAGTACTAACACCTGTCATCATCCAGTACTAACACCTGTCATTATCCAGTACTAACACCTGTCATTATCCAGTACTAACACCTGTCATTATCCAGTACTAGCACCTGTCATTATCCAGTACTAACACCTATCATTACCAGCGCTAACATTTGTCATTATCTAGCGCTAACGCCTGTCATTAATCCAGCGCTAACACCTGCCATTATGTAGCACTAACACATGTCATTATCCAACACTAACACATGTCATTATCCAACACTAACACATGTCATTATCCAACACTAACACATGTCATTATTCAACACTAACACCTGCCATTATCTTGCGCTAACACCTGTCATTATCCAACACTAACACCTGTCATTATCCACCGCTAACATCCGTCATTATTCAGCGCTAACACCTGTCATTATTCAGCGCTAACACCTGTCATTATCTAACACTAACACCTGTCATTATTCAGCGCTAACATGTCATTATCAAGCACTAACGCCTGTCATTATCCAGCGCTAATACCTGTCATAATTCAGAACCAAAACCTGTCATTATCCAGAGCTAACACCTGTCATAATCCAGAACTAACACTTGTCATTATCCAGCGCTAACACCTGTCATAATCCAGAAGTAACAACTGCCATTATCCAGCGCTAACACCTGTCATAATCCAGAACTAACACCTGCCATTATCCAGCGCTAACACCTGCGCTCAACGCTGCAGCCGGGCAAGAAAAAAAAAACCGAGGACGTACAATTGTGAATTAATGTGACCGGGAATAAACCAATAAACCTTCTCTGCTGGAAAATTAGTTTAGTGACACACATAAACCCAGTTTGTGAGACCCCCCAACCGGGGAGTGTTTGTGACCCCCCAACCGGGGAGTGTTTGTGACCCCCCAACCGGGGAGTGTTTGTGACCCCCCAACCGGGGAGTGTTTGTGACCCCCCAACCGGGGAGTGTTTGTGACCCCCCAACCGGGGAGTGTTTGTGAGACCCCCAACACTCGAAACTTAAAAAAAAAACACGATCAATAAACCCGAGTTGACTTCCTAAGTTGAAGGACTTGTCTTTGATGATTACTTCCAAGGGTTGACCAGGCTAGCACCAGACGAGCACTGCCCATGGCCGGGCTCCGGGAGTAGAAATATTCCAAATTTATCAGAGGTATACCAAAGGCTTTGAAGATGTCTTAGTATACCCGAAGGAAAGTTAACAGCCGGCTAGTATTGAATATCTGAAGAGAGAGCGGCTGTGATAGCACTCTAGATAGCCATTAACCCTCCACCAGGGCCACAGAAGAGTGGTGGCCATGGGTGTTGGCCACATCCACTGACTCCACACAACAGGAGTGGCCCAGCTACAAAAAATTACAAGAACAGAGTGTGTGAATGTTGGGGAGTAGCGGTAGTGCTTATGTTACATTATCCTTCACACTACCCACACACTCACTCACCACCCCAGTAACCTTCACACTACCCACACACTCACTCACCACCCCAGTAACCTTCACACTACCCACACACTCACCACCCCAGTAACCTTCACACTACCCACACTCACTCACCACCCCAGTAACCTTCACACTACCCACACACTCACTCACCACCCCAGTAACCTTCACATACCACCTCAACATCACATCACCACCCACAGTAACCTTCACACTACCCACACACTCACCACCCCAGTAACCTTCACACTACCCACACACACTCACCACCCCAGTAACCTCACACTCACCCCCCACCACACCACACCACCACCCCAGTAACCTTCACACTACCCAC
>NC_069466.1:24998074-25027404 GCF_026875155.1 Cherax quadricarinatus | reverse complement strand
AACCCCTTTTTGCAATCATTCCACTTTGCACCGTCTTTAATCCTGAAGAAGACACTTTTTTCCGTTTTCTTCCTCCGCCTCTGAAGCAATTTCCTCAGTTGCGGTGTGTTGCTATTCCAGTTGAAGGTCTTGCAGCTCTTCAGTGGTTAGCTCTTCCCTACGATCATCCACCAACTCTTCCACATCTTGGCCACACACATCCAACCCCATGAATTTCCCCAAAGACACAATAGATTCCACAATAGGCGTAGGGTCGTCAGGGTCAGCCCTTCAAAATCCTTCTCAAGGACACATGGTGGCTTATTTAGCAGTCACACTCAAGAAACAAGCACAAAAAACAATGGAGTATTATGAAATGTTATCCAAACGCATCCCGCCTTCGCATTGGCCATACTCGTCTTACTCATGGATATCTCTTGGAGAGGCGCGCTGCTCCTCTCTGTGAGAATTGTCAGGTTCCAGTATCAGTCAGCCACATTCTGTTAGACTGCCCACTTTATCAACGAGCACGCAGAATTTACCTCCAATGTCGTCTTCGCTCCACTGCTCTCTCTTTACCTTCCCTTCTCGCTGATGGACTCGCCTTTCATCCGGACTCTCTCACTGACTTTTTGACGACTTAATCCACAAACTCTGATGATGATACCTTCAGCCATTTCTACCTCAATCTCTTGCTACCCTCTACTCCCACTCTATCCCCTGCCCTGCTGTTTTCTGTAACCTACTAATCATCCCTTCCCCCTTCTGCTGCCCGATACCCTTGCTTCCTTCCCTACCCCTGCAGCGCTTTATAGCCCTTGTGGCTTATCGCTGCTTTTTGATTATAATAATATCCGAACGAGCAGGGTAATACTCAATGAGAAACAAAGCCAAACTGAGTCAGAATGCATGGGATGCTTTGTGTGGGCATGGGCAGGCGGACGCATGTGGTACGGCGGACCATCGTCAACTCTACGAAAACCAACCGGATATACGAAAACTGGGACAAAATTTCGACGAAAAAAGTTGCCGAAAACCGAATCCTACTAAAACCAAAACATACGAAAAACAGAGGTTCCACTGTATTCTGAGGTGAGAGGTAAGAGATGGTAGAGTACAGTACAGTACATGTATCCAAAAGAGAATGCTGGCTAGTATGGAACAAGATGGTTTAATCAAGTAATAGAGCTGTGAGGATAGGTGGCACAACATACAGATATTGGGAGGGAATAGGAGAGGCTTTATGCATAATGACTATACATATATATGAAAATGACTCGGGGTCCAAATGAGATGTTGACCGAGTACTTGCCACAGGGTAGGAAATTTAAAAATCAAAAAATATTTTTTACTTTATTGGCCATGCTTATTAGAAGTACCGTAGAGTACAGTACTTGAAAAGATAAATTGTTTCTGTTCACTTTTGAAATCACAACAATGAGAATGCATTATGCAAATGTGCCTCTTTTGGGAGTCTACTACACTTTGGGGGGGGGGGGGAATATTATGGTATATAAATAGTATTGTAGGTAGTAGGTTGGTAGACAGCAACTGCCCAGGGAGGTACTACCGCCCTGCCAAGTGAGTGTAAAACGGAAACCTGTAATTGTTTTACATGATGGTAGGATTGCTAGTGTCTTTTTTCTGTCTCATAAACATGCAAGATTTCAGGTATGTCTTGCTACTTCTACTTACACTTAGGTCACACTACACATACATGTACAAGCATATATATACACACCCCTCTGGGTTTTCTTCTATTTTCTTACTAGTTCTTGTTCTTGTTTATTTCCTCTTATCTCCATGGGAAAGTGGAACAGAATTCTTCCTCTGTAAGCCATGAGTGTTGTAAGAGGCGACTAAAATACCGGGAGCAAGGGCCTAGTAAACCCTTCTCCTGTATAAATTTCTAAATTTAAAAAGAGAAACTTTTGTTTTTCTTTTCGGGCCACCCTGCCTTGGTGGGATATGGCCGGTTTGTTGAAAAAAAAAAATAAATAGTATTAAAGTCTACTTGTCTTCAGAAATGGCTATGATTAAAAAAAAAATAATATATGGGAGTAAAACTGAGGCACTGTATCTGTATATATATATATACATATACTAGTCGTAGCCCCCAGTGTATACAGATATACCCAGTTGAAATGTACATTAATTCTAATCCACTACTATCTAAATAGGGAGGAAGAGCAGCCTATAAACCCTAAAAAATAATAAAATATATGCACAATTGTTTTTTATTAACCCTTGCACTTTTTCCCAAGTAGATACTATACGTATTTGTTATTGAGGTCAGGGGGACTTATGTATACATACACATTAGTCACAGTGCCCTCAAATATGCCGTGAACCGTAACTCTGGCCTAGATATGAGAGAATAGGTCTGTGCAATGGATATGCACAGTATAAAAAAAAAAAAAGCTGCTGCCTGATGCAGTACATGATGGGAACAATTAACCTCTGACCTTGTGCTTAGGTTAAAATAGTGACTTTGAGGCATTTTCTTGGGTGGTTGTCATGATTTTATTAACTGTTTCTTAGTGTGATTTTGATAAACCAGAATATATATTTCTGGTTTCAGACTGAAAGAGGCCTGAAATAGGCCTTAAAGTGGCAGAAAGACTATTTTTGGCAATTTTGCTGAGGGAGGCTAGAAGCCCCATCACCAACCCACCACAAGTCTGTTTTATGGATTTTTACTATGTCTGCTTCAATTACTGCTCTGAATGAGGCCGTCAATATTGTGCAATATTCCAACTGAAAGAGCAAAAGTGATTTTAAAAGTGTCACCATTGACACAATTTCCCTTGTTTTGAAAATTCCCCTTATCTGCCCCATCATCTTCCTAGCTGTTGTGACATTTGCTTTATTGTGTTCTTTGAAGGAGAGGTCAGCTGACATAATTACTCCCAGGTCTTTCATATGTTCCATTCATTCTATTTGATGATCTTCCTGAGTTTTTAATACAGTGTCCCATCTGAGTTCTTTTTGTAATTTTTCAGTATCTTCTACCAAGTTGATTTTCATGCATATTTTAGTGTCATCTGCAAACAATGATACATAACTGTAAAGGGTGTTTTTTTTTATCTATGACTGCTATGAAGATGAGAAACAGCAGAGGTACCAGGACAGTGTCTTGGGGTATTGAGCTTATGTTTTAAGCTGTAAACTAGAGTTAAACTTCATTTTCTTATTTTTGTGATGATGGATTCAAAGTGGAGGGCAGGTGTTATATAGGAATGGTCTGGGGACATGATTAATGAAGAGAGGAAAAGTTGCTTGAGTGGCTGGAATGCCTACAGTGTTTATTTTGGACTCTTTGTTTTTAAATTTGCTGAATTCTGTGAAAAAATTGGCTAAATTACTGAATTCTGGGCCCTTTATAAAATAAATCTGATTGCTGAATCGGTAGTTTTTGAACTCAAATAATAAAACAGAAGGAATAATAGCAAAACAGACAGGAATGGGGGCAGTCTGAGCATTAGAATTAGGCTAAAATATACCTCAAAGTGGACAAAACTGCAGCTGTGTAAAGTGCTTTTAACTTCCGACTGTGCGCCCGCATTATGCTTTACATCAAATTTAGATAAAGATTCTCTAACATTTTAAGATAATTTATTTTTCAATTGCAACATTGTGGCAGTGAAAGGGGTTAAAAGACAAAAACACCAGATCAACTGTTTTGTCTAAAAGTACATACAGCATACATTTTTTTTTTTTTCAACAAGTTGGCCATCTCCCACCGAGGCAGGGTGACCCAAAAAAGAAAGAAAATCCCCAAAAAGAAAATACTTTCATCATCATTCAACACTTTCACCACACTCACACATTATCACTGCTTTTGCAGAGGTGCTCAGAATAAACAGTTTTAGAAGCATATACGTATAAAGATACACAACATATCCCTCCAAACTGCCAATATCCCAAACCCCTCCTTTAAAGTGCAGGCATTGTACTTCCCATTTCCAGGACTCAAGTCCAACTATATGAAAATAACCGGTTTCCTGAATCCCTTCACTAAATATTACCCTGCTCACACTCCAAACAGATCGTCAGGTCCCAAATATCATTCGTCTCCATTCACTCCTATCTAACACGCTCATGCACGCTTGCTGGAAGTCCAAGCCCCTTGCCACAAAACCTCCTTTACCCCTCTTTCCAACCCTTTCGAGGACGACCCCTACCCCTCCTTCCTTCCCCTATCGATTTATATGGCTTTCCATGTCATTTACTCTGATCCATTCTCTCTAAATGACCAAACCACAGCTACATCACAAAACAAAATACTCACACTCCTGGTGGCGACCATCTTACAAGAACCTCCTTCATTCCTTTAGAAACACACCCGTCTTGCAAGAACCTAGAGAGAAAGGGAGACATTGAAACATGTTTAACAAAATATGGAACTCTCTACCAGATTCTAAAAGCTCCCTATCTGCCAAGTGCTTCAAAATATTGCAAAAGCACTCCTGAACTTTGATGTAATTCTCAAAATTGAATAATAAATGTCAAATGTATCTGATGCAACCTGCCTATCCAGATTCCAATCAGTTTTCATACTTGTGCATTTCTTGACTCAGCTTGTTTTATCTCCCAAAAAGCTATAACTCAAATTGTCAACACTGTTTTGTGTTACTGTCTTCTTATATGAACATTGCTCTTATATACATGTACTATATAAATAAAAATTTTTGTTACTCTGACCAGTCACTGTACTGAATTCTTATCCTCAGGTGAATCAGATGTCAACCTTAGTATCTGCATAATCTACCTTCAAATAATCAATATCATGTAATTTAAAGTTTTAGTTTTAACTACCCAAAATGCATTGCATACCTAAAGTTTTTATCTAACAAAACATCATTGCAAAAAATATCTGAAAAATTGTGTATCTTACTGATATGTTTAAATAACAATATTATTCTTTTTAATTTATTTAAATATATCAATTTCATGAGGAATTAATCAACACATCATCACAAGAGTAAGTAACCATACCTATTCAGATCTTGATTTTGCCAAGATAAATGCAAGATTTTCAAATTCTCTTAAAGGAATACAGTATATACATGCCACTAATAACACACACATTAGTTGGTTTAGCAAGAAAATGTAGGCATATACAGTGGACCCCCGCATAACGATTACCTCCGAATGCGACCAATTATGTAAGTGTATTTATGTAAGTGCGTTTGTACGTGTATGTTTGGGGGTCTGAAATGGACTAATCTACTTCACAATATTCCTTACGGGAATAAATTCGGTCAGGTTAACGGCACCTGAAAAAATTACAAAATGGAGTAAAAAAAAAATCTTTAAACCCGGGGGGGTCCACTGTACTGTACTCACAGTACTTAAAAAATATATGTTTTTTTCACATGTTTTCATCCCCAGAGTATAGGTAGAGCACAATATTTTTGTGAACCCTTTTCAGTAAGTCTCCCAATTTTTCATGGGGAAAATATTCAACCACTCCTCGACCCAAAACCTTTCCCAATCCTGGTTATTATATGTTATTGCATGTGGATTGCTTTTTTTTTCTTTTCATACCAAAAAAAAATAATTTTTTTTCCAACTTTCTAGGGATTGTGGGGGTTAAATTTAAAAACCCTTTTCGGGGCCCCAAGGCCAAAATCTAAAGTGGGGGGCTCCGTGTAATGAATTTTAAAAAAAAAAAAAAAAAAAAAATTAAATTTTTTCTTAAAAATTTAAAGGGAGAAAATTTTTTTGTAAAGGTAATAAGACAAAAAAAAAAAAATTTTGATCAGATTTACCGAGATACATTCCCAAAAGTTTGTCAAAAATGTTGTGGGGGGCGGCGACATCGAGGGAATTCCACATACGCCCCATTACATTTTTTTTTTGGGTTTTTGTTTTTTTTTTTTTTCTTTCCAATTTTTTTTTATATTCCTACAAAACCTTTGGGGGCCCCTGAGAGACCAATATTTGAACACGTTTAATGTTATATTTTAAACTCACTGAATTAAAACCCCAAAAAACCGAAACTAAAGTTATTATCATTTTATTGTTTCCCCATTTTTGGGTTATTAAAAAACAGCACAAATTTGTTTTAAAACTAATGTAGTAGGTAGTTAGGTTGGTAGACACCCAACCCCCCGGGGAAAGGAACTCCCGTCCTCCCAATTTGATTTAAAAAAACAAAAGGCTGAAATTGTAATTCCCTTGATGGGGGATTGCGGGTTGTTTTTTTGTCTGTCTCATAAAAGAAAGTTTAAACGGGTACGTCTTGCTACTTCACTTCCCATTTAGGTCACACTACACATACATGTAACGTTTATTTATACAAAACCATCTGAGTTTTTTTTGATTTTATCTTAATATTTTTCCTTTGGTCTTATTATTTTTTCCCCTTTTTATATCCATGGGGGAAGTGGAAAAAAGGGAATCTTTCCTCCTTTAAGCCATGGTGTTTTTAAAAGTAAATTAAAATCCCGGGGAAAAAATGGGCTAGAAACCCCCTTTTTCCCTGTAAAGATTACAAAAAAGAATAAAAGGAAAATTGTCAAAGTGGGAAGTTGAATGTGCGTGGAATTTGTGAAAATTTATAAGAAAGAGAGGGATTGTGGATGTTATAAATTGAGAAAAAAACTGGATGCCCGGGGCTTTAAGTGAAAAAAAAAGCGAAGGGGGGGGAAAGGATTTTTAAATGGAGAGGAAAAAATGGGATTGGCAGGGGTTTCAAATAGAGTTAGAGCTAAAGAAGGAGTAGCAATAATGTTGAAGGATAAGCTTTTTAAAGGAAAAGAGGGATTTACAAATGTAAAAAAATTAAAGGGATTTTTGGGGGAGTAAAATAAAGTTTGGATGGGGAAAATTGGGTTTAAGTAAGGTGATGCACCTGGAAAAGAGGAAGTTTTAGAGGAAAAGAGGGGAGATGTGGGAAATGTTGAGTGAAGGGCGTGGGGATTTTTTGAATCAAGTGGGAGAGTAAGGGTTTGTTGGGGATTTCAATGCAAAGGGGTAAAAATGTTATGGAGGGAGAAGTGGGTTTAATTTTTGGGGTGCCAGGGGTAAATGTAAAGGGGAGCCTTTTAAAATTGAGCTTGGTAGAAAGAAATTTGGTAATAAGAAAATCCTATTTTTTTAAAAAAGAGGATAAATAAATATAAAAGGGTATGATGTAGCACGTAATGAAAGTGTTTTTTAGATTATGTATTGGGGGATAAAAGGTTGATGGGTAGGCCCATTTTTGTACATGTTTTAAGGGGGGCCCAAAACTGATATTTTCGGATCTTTATTTAGTTTAGCTACAGTGAGAAAAGAGGTAGAGGGAAAAAAAGAGGAAGGTGGCAAAAAACAAGTAAGGGGGAGGTGAAAGTGTTTAAACAAAGGGGAGGGGGAAGTTCGGGCGAGATATAAGCAAATATTGGCGGGAAGGTGGGCTAGTGAAAAAGATGAGAAAGGGGGGGGGGTTTTGAAGAGGGTTGGAATTTATTTTTAAAAAATTGCAGTATTAAAATTTTGGGGGTAGAATTTTTGGGGGTTTATAGAGGGTGGGGGGCAGGGGGGAAAGAGAAGGGGATTGGGGGGAATGATGAAGAAAAGGGGTGTGATAAAAGAAAAAAAGGGTTTGCTTCAAAGGGGTTTTTTTACAAAGAAAGAAGTTTATAAAAGAAAAAGGGTAAATGGAGAGTAAAAGAAAGGTGAAGGAGTGGTGAGGGGAGTGCAAAAGGAGAGAAATTTGAAAGAGGGGGGAGGGCACTGCAAAAAATTTTTAAGAAAATAAAAAAAAAATTTTTTGGAGGATTTAAAAAAGTTAAAAACCCTTTGGGAAAGTAGGGATTTGTCATTTAAAAAAAACAGAGTGGGGGAGTTAGTAAGGGGGAGAGGGGGGTTATTAGGTAGAGGCGAAAATATTTTGGGAATTTTTAAAATGTTAAGGAAGAAAGGGAGGGGGGTAATTTTCATGCACTGGCCAGGGGGGTTTAATCCCCATTTTTTGGGGAGTGAAGAAGAGAAATGTAAGTGTGGTGGAGTACTGGGGCCCATTACGTAAAAAAGGGAAAGGGGGGGTAAAGCAGCGGGAACGGGGGGGGGAATAAAGAAAAGAAATGTTAAAAGCGGGGGGGATATTGTTGGGGGGGTTTGGTATTTTTTGGTTTAAAAAAATGTATGAAAGGGGGGAAAGGGAAACCTAGGGGGCGGAGAGCATTTTATATTCCCTTTAAAAAAAGGGAAAGGGGGAACAAAAGAGATTAAAAAAATTTATAGAGGAAAAATTTTTATGAGTTTTCCGGGAAAAAGAAAACGGTGGGGTTATAATTGAAAAAAATTTAAGGGGTTAAGACAGAATGAAAAAAATTGGGGGACGAGCAAGGGGGGTTTAAGAGTGGGTTGGGGAAAGTGTAGATCAAGTGTTTACATTGAAGCAATATTGAACATTTATTTGGATAAAGGTAGGGAATTTTTTATTGCATTTATGGATTTAAAAAAAGGATATATAGAGTGGATAGAGGAGAAAATGTGGCAGATTTTGGCAAGTAAAAGGAAATAGGTGGAAAGGGTTACAAAATGCTGTAAAGGTTTTTATGGGGATAGTGAGGCTCGGGTTTTGGGTGTGTAGAAGAGAGGGAGAATACTTCCCGGAAAAAAGTGGGTTTTAAAGACAGGGATGTGTAATGTCACCATGGTTTTTTTAAATATTTTTATAAAATGGGGTTTTTAAAAAAAGAAATGCTGGGGGTTTTGGGGAGAGGGGTGGGTTTAAAATTAGGGGAAAAAAATTTTAAAAAGGGGAAATTGACACATTTATTTTTTTGTGATGATATTTGTGTTAGGGGAGATTCAAAAAGAAAAATTGAAAAGGGTTAGTAGGAGTTTGAAAATTTGGGGGTAAAGGAAAGAAAGTTGAAAGTGAACATGAAAAGAGTAAGGTGATGAGGGATCAAATGATTTAGATAAAGAAAATTGGATATAAAATTTGGGGGAGGAGGATATGGAAGAAGTGAATTTTTTCAGCCCCCTTGGGAGTTAAAGTGTCGGCGGATGGATTATGAAGGATAGGTTAATCATAAAATTTGATGAGGGAAAAAAGGGAGTGGTGCGTTGGGGTATAGGGGGAGTAAAAAAAACGTTATCTATGGAGGCAAAGAAGGGGGAAAGATGAAAGTTTTAGTAGTTCCCCAAAATTTATTGGGTGTAAACTTTTGGGGGGTAAATGCAGCAGCGAGGGAACGGTTGGAGGGAGGGGGAGATGTCCTGTTAAGGGCAATGGTGGGGTAAAAAATTTTGCAAAAATTCGGGGGGTGTGGAAAATTTGGAGAAAGGGGTGGAGTTAATAAAAGCATTAGCAAGGGCAGAAAAAGGGGTTGTTGAGGGGGTTTTGGGCATTTAGAGGGGGAATGGAAACAAAGTTTAAAAAAAAATGGGGAAAACATATAAATCATAGGGGAAAGGAAAAGGGGGGGTGGGGTCGTTCCCCCGAAAGGGTTTGGAAAAGGGGGAAAAAAGGTTTTGTGGGGGGGGGCTTGGCTTTCCCGCAAGCGTTCCCTGAGGTGTTAGGGTAGGAAATGAATGGGGACGAAAATTATATTGGGACCTGGGAAGGGTTTTGTTGGGGTGTGAGCAGGTTTTAAAATTTATGAAGGGATTCAGGAAACCGGGTTTTTTCATATAGTCGGATTGAGTCCTGGAAAAGGGAAGTACAAAAGCCTGCAAAATTTTAAAGGGGGGTTTGGGGGAAAAGGCAGTTTTGGGGGGTTTGTTGGTATCTCTATACCCAATTCTTCTAAAATGTTATATTTTTTGAGCAAACCCCTGCAAAAGCGGTGAAATGTGTGGTGTGGTGAAAGTGTTGAATGATGATTTAAAGGGTTTTTTTTTTGGGGGTTTTTTTTTTTTTTTTTTTTTGGGTCACCCTGCCCGGTGGGGGGACGACCGACTTGTTGAAAAAAAAAAAAAAAAAAAATAATGTTCTATCATTTAATTTTCATAATTTTCAATCCTGGACATGGTTTTTTTTGAAATGCCCGGGCTTGTGGAAAATCCTTTTAAACAAGGCACCATGCACAGAGGAAACCCTTTCATTCCTCACACATAAACCGAGTGTCTTTGCGTCTTTGTTGCCGCGTTTTGTTTTTGCACAGACAAAAGCATCTCTTTTGAGCAAAATTTTTTCTGAGTTAAGGAAGCGTAAAAATGAAATGATCACCTTCTCTCCCCCAAACGCTTGGGGATATCCGAGGAAAAATTCCCCAGGACCCTGTTTTTTATGAAAGGGGTTTTTAATGGTACTTCATTATAGTTGGGCTGACAAAAAGACAAACAAATTCACCCTTAAAGGTGGTCTGTTTTCCCGTCTTTATTTGGTAAAAATTTTTATACATTTAGCATTGAAATGTCCATGGATGGGAAAAAAAGTTTTTATGTACCACTTGTAACTCTTACGAACACAGTCAAAAAACCAATCTGATGTCACAATTGTTTAACCAAGCGCATGTTTTTTTGTATAATCAAACACTGACCCCTGGTTTTCGAAAAACGTTCATTAGTCACTCCCCATCAATTTGCCCCTGTCTTTCATTTTTTTTACGGAAAAGGTTTTCAACAATTTTGACATCTCGTTTGTCATGCCAAACCCTAATGCCCTGAGTCATTGGGGAGGGAAACACCGCACTTTATCACCACGAGCACCCGCGTTGAGCCTGGGCATATTTTTCCCATTTGAACGACGTGCCCCCACACATTTTGTCTTGGGTTTACTCGCATGAAACACTGAGTAAAGGGCTTGTGTACCCGTTATCGGATTTAAGGGATGCCCCTTTTCCAAGATAAAAGGGGGCCATCAAGTTTTTCACTACGTCACCTAAAATACCCCAAAAACATCTTGGTAACTTTCAATGTTTTACTAACCCGTGTATACAAAATAACCAACACCAGGCCACTGTCACAATCACGGGGTACAAAAAGTTTTACCAAAGAGTTTCTCTTGCTCGGTATATAAAATGTTTTAATTTACCGTCTTAAACCCTTTTAACAAAATCAAAGACTTTGTCAAATTTCAAGATTTTTGAAAGGAAAAAAAGAAAACCCCGAAATTTTGTTTGAGATACTTTAAAAAAAATTTCTAACTTGTAAAACCTTCACTTTTTGTCAAGGGGAAATGCAACATACGTAAGAAATAAAATAAAACCCCGTTCACTGGGATGGGTTTCACTGAAACCGGGGTAAAAAATTAGCCCATCTGTTGGGCCAGTATGCTTTTATTAGCTTTATAATGTGAGGGAAAAGGGATTATTGTTTCAAAAAGCAAATTCATTTTTTCAACAGTCTCCTTTCCAAAAGTGTAATCCCCCACGTTGGGGATAAATCGTTTTATCATGGTGTACTCAAATTTCTTTTTACTTTCCCCCGAAAAAAATTTTCCCCCCCCAAGGCTTTGGGCAAAGAAAAATTCCCGAATTTTCCCGTTTATTGGCGTGGTTCCAAGGGGGAAAATAGGGAGAAATTTCCACTTTGGAGTCATCAAAGTGGTGGGGGTTGGAACAAAATTGGGTTTTTGGGTGCCAATCCCACATACGGGTTTTCTGGTGGATACGGGGCATCATAGGCTGGTTTTTAAAGGGTGGTTGTGGTTGTGGCGGGCCGGGGCTTTACGCTCCGCTTTTTTCCTTGGGAACTGGGGTTTTCGCAGCGTGGGTCCCAAACGTGGCCCGGTGAATCATGCATGGCGGTGCCACTACCATCAACCCCTAACCCACCCACTGATGCCTGTGGTCTATCCATGCCAAAATGTAGCCACATTTATCCCCACTATCACTACCTAAAACTGGTGTTGGGCCCCCCGGGATGTACTCCCGGGGGGGGGACTCCGTCCCCCCGGGCACCGCAAGGGTTTCACTACCCGAGCGGGAGGGGGGCGGCGAAAAATACCCAAGCTTCACTGGTGAATATGATTCCTTTATATCCAACTATCAATGATCGTCGAGCGCAATAAAAAAACAAACCCCGTCACATCATCGTCATTACTGAAGTTTAAGGGCCCCCGGGCCCGCGAAAATATTTGTTTTTTCCCTTTCGTTGAGGAAAAACCGACCGTGAGTCACGAGTGCCCCCACCAGAGGTAAAGGTTGGGGGATCGCAGGGGTTTCTGCATATTATCGATATCCTGGTCATTTTTTTCGGCACTAAATGACAAAGCCATTGAATTTTATCTTTATTTTCCCCTTCCAAACCGTGCAGAACTACAGATAGGAAAAAGGGGTCCCAATTTTCCGGGGAGTGAGAGCGATTTTCGACGAGGGATGGTGAACAAGGGGGACTGAGCCGGCCCCCCCTTCCCACAATCTATGCAGGCGCCTAAAATTTTTTTTTTATGGCGCCCCACCCACCATGCAGACCCATTCTCTCACATGTAGGGGCCCATGAGCACCTTTTTTTCCCCTAAATTGATGGGGGCTAAAATTTTTGGGGTTTGCCGGTTTGGGCCCCTTTAACGTAAAGGCGTAGTTTTAAAGGGGGGGCCCTGAAAGGGGTTAAAACGTGATTCTTTTCCCCTAAAATTTTTTAAATTAAAATACACAATTTTAAAATTTTTCATTAATCACCCGAAGCAGCTTTAAAGGGCGTTCCCATTCCATATTTCCTCCCAAGTTCTCCAGTTGAGTTCCAAAACCATGTCAATAAATTTCCAGTTTGATAGATTCAGAAAAAAATTTTGGTTTTCCAACCGGATGGGCCCAAAAACCTTTAAAATGAAAAAAAATTATGATTTTTTTTTAAATTACTTACAGTTTTTAAAATTTAAAAATAAAACAGACTACACGGCTCAATCACTATAAAGTGAAAGAAATGCTGATTAGTAAAATATGATCCCTGTCCCCCAACTGTAAGAAGAAGGGAATAAGAATCTAAACAAATACTAAAAAAAAGTAATTTATCATGTGGGCCCGAAAGTAAGAGTGAAAGGAAAAAAGAATTAAAACAACTATTATTTAATGGATTTAAATTGGATTATCAAGTATTCAATTTAAAGTACAAATTTTTACAGGTCAACTCCACTTAACAACCCGATAAGGACTGGAGAAAAAAGGTTTGTTAAGCAAACCACACTTTCCAAAGAAACCCAAAATTTAAAAACCTTTACATGCCCGATCGAAACAATAATATTCCATATCTAAATTTTCTTAATTTTTTTTTCCCAGGGTGGGCATTCAAAACTCCCTACTTTACTCCGAGGGGACTGGGTTCCCTCTTTCCCTTTTTTCTACCTCACTCTCTCCCTTATTCTTTTTTTCTTTCCCCCGGGGGGGTGCCAGAATTTATGTATGGGAGTTAGCACTAAAGGGTGGCTATCTGATTAAAATGGGGTAGCTAGGAAACTTATTCTGAAGCAGAGTTGGTGTTATTACAGGTTGGTCATCACTAATCCGGCATCACTGGGACCTGTAGTGTGCCGGATTACAGAGTAGTTAGGTTAGAATACACTTAACCCATTGAGGGTTCGGGACGTACTAGTACGTCTTATGCGCAAGGGGTATTTGACGTACTAGTACGCATAAATTCTAGCGCCGTCCAAATCTCGCGGGAAAAGGCTGGTAGCCTCCATATGAAAGAATGGGTCTATGTGGTCAGTGTGCACAGTATAAAAAAATCCTGCAGCACACAGTGCAAAATGAGAAAAAAAAAATTTCACCGTTTTTTTGGCATAAAACAGCGACTTTGCACTGTATTTTCGTATGGTATTTATTGTTGTATTCTAGTTTTCTTGGTCTCATTTTATAGAATGGAATGCATATCACAGAAATTGAGATGATTTTCACTGGTTTTACAATGAAAGTACCTTGAAATTGAGCTCAAAGTAGCAGAAATGTTCGATTTTTACCATTTTTACCAAAGTTCAAAAGTAAACAAATCATGCCAAGCGTCCAATACATGTCAACTGGTGAGTCTAACATTCTTTTGCAAGTGCGCCAATATGATTTATTACCATTTTTTTACACTAATGCAGTAGTCTGCATAACAGTAAATCTTCTATTTTTCGTGAGAATAAAAATTCAAAGTGGAAAGCAAAAGAATGTAAAAGGGGCCTTGAGACTGACTAATGAACAGAAGAAATGTCATTTTAGTGCCAGGAATGTATTTCTTGTTTGTTCTGGACCCTATTCGGAAATTGGCATTTTTGAAATTTGTGTGAAATGGCAAAATTGCTAAATTCTGACCACTGTATTGGATAGTTGAAAATGGTAAATGGGTGGTTTCTTGCACTCATTCAATAGAAAAAATGTAGTTCTAGCGAAATATTCATGTTTTTTGTCGACTAGTACAGAGGAATTGGCCGAAAATGGGGCTCAAATTGGGCAAAATCGCCGATGCGTAAACATCGTCAAGACCGCTAACTTCGTGAGAGCATAATTCTGTAAGTTTTCCATCAAATCTCATAATTTTGGTGTCATTATGATCGGGAAAAGATTCTCTATCTTTTCATAAGAAAAAATTTATTTTTTTTTTTTATAATTTGGCCGACCCTGAGAACGAGTTTCTGAGAGGGCCTGTCGACCCTCAAAGGGTTAATTAACCTATCAACAGAGAGCTTTCTAATACATCTTCCTCATTTTTCATCACTACTTTCTCCTCCACTGGCTTTCTGCTGTGGATTTAAACCATCTGCACACTTTCTGAGTCAGTATAATGATGAAATTTGAGTCAGTATAATGATGAAATTTTGAAATTTTGATAGCCAAAATTAGTGCGCATTACTGATGGAACCGGATAACTGATTGCCGAATTAGTGATGGCCAACTTGTACTGCTTTTGTCTTGAGCTGATTTGGGAACCTGAAGGAATTTTGGGGGCTTCAGCCCCCTAATCTCCCCTTGGCACTGCCCCTGACTCCTATTCTCTCCTTTTCAGCTAGTTAGTATTATACTCATAGGAAAAACACTAAACCATAGAGGTATGGGATATGGGATTAGATTCAATCAGAGAAAAGTTAGAATAGCCCCAATTCCTTAGGTTAAACAGCCTCTTACCAACAAGGTACCTCCCTGGAGCAGTCCCAAAAGAGAAGCAAGTCACTGCCAATATTATTATAATCAAAGGAAATGCTAAACCCACAGGGGTTGGATAAAAAGCCTACTCACTAACATTAGGCATTTCCCTTGAGGAATCACCACTAGTAATTTACTTTACTAATATCTTTTCTTTGCAATTACTTAACGAATATGGCTGTAGATACAATTCGCAATACAGCGGAACCTCTACTTGCAAGCGCATCCACGTGCGAGTTTTTCCAAATACAAGTAGTCAATTGGTCAGTTTTTTGCTTCCATACGTGAGCAAAATTTCCATAAGTGAGTGGGCCTCAAGGGAAGTTCCTTGATGCTAGTGAGGGCCTCTTGCTCTTGATCTAGGGAATTGAATCTCATTTGTTTGCTGGACTATCTTACTGAAACCTGGGCAATGTATGATGGAAATATGCTTCTTAACGTACACCAAAAATGAAAGAATCGGACCATAAATAATGGATTTTCACTTCTCAGCAATTAGCCTCCCCTTAGAGCTATTTTCGTATGGTTTTTATGGTTGTACATATTCTCTTTTTCTTTTTTTTTTTTGTCTCATTTGATAGAATGGAAGATATATTACAGAATAGATATAATTTTTGATTGGTTTCATGACAAAAAGTACCTTGAAATTGAGCTCAAAGTAGGAGAAATGTTTGATCCCTTTGGGGGATGTTAAGATAAACAGATGACATCACTGTCCATTCCAAAATGCAGTTGTGAATAGGTTGACATTATTTATACAATTTTTACAATAATGCAGTAGTCTGCATAACAGTAAATCTTCTATTTTTTGTGTGAATAAAAATTACAAATTATTTATACTGTAATAATTAAAATAATAATAATAGTACGTATAATAATAATCGTATAATAATATAACAATATTAATATATGTATAATAATAATGTACTATATAATAATAATTATAATAATAGACGGCTTCAAAAGGCCATCACTAAATGGCAGTGTTTACCCACAACAAAGTGGGAGCGGGTGTGGCCGCCTCCACCTGTTACATAATGACATACTTTATTCATTCTAGAGTATATATCAGGTTTCTATGTTATTTATATTATTTATTATGTCACATTAGATGAACTGTGATAGATAAATAAGCCGTATAGATGATATTAGCGAAATTATTCAAGGGGTATTTTGTCTGGTCTCCATACAAACTCTCGTCCGCCGATGATACCACTACATGAATGACATACAGTGGACCCCCCGAGTTTCGTGATTAATCCGTTCCAGAGAGCCTGCCGAAAGTCGAAATTCACAAACTCAAAACCATTTTCCCCAAAAGAAATAATGGAAATTAAAATTAATCTGTTCCAGACACCCAAAAATAATAAAATATTTTTTTTTTTTTCAATTAAATAGATTTATTTTACTGAAATCAATGAGAAATCAAGTACATGCATATAAAAAATAATAAAACATTACACTTACCTTTACTGAAGACTTCTGGGTGGATGGAAGATGGGAGGAGGGGATAGGAGGAAGGTGTACACTATTGTTTGGAAGGAGAATCTCCTTCCATTAGGACTTCAGGTAGCAAGTCCTTATCTGGGGTTACTTCCCTTCTTCCTTTAATGCCACTGGGAACAACTTGAGTCACTGGACCCCTGTCGCACAAATTATCTGTCCAGAGAGGTCTTTTTTGGCGTTTCTTTAAGATTTCCCTGAAGTGGGACACAACACTGTCATTGTACATGTTGCAGATACGGCTTGTTTCAGCTTGGTCAGGGCGATACTTTTCAACAAAACTTTGCAACTCATTCCACATTCCCCACATGTCCTTAATCACTGAAGAAGGAACCTCCTTTACTCTCTTTTCCTCCTCCTCTGAAGCAAGTTCCTCGGCTGTGGCCTGATGCTGTTCCAGTTTAAGCTCTTGCAGTTCGTCAGTGGTTAGCTCTTCCCTGTGGTCCTCCACCAACTCAACCCCATGGACTTGCCCAATGCCACAACACCTTCCACACAGGCAGAGGGTCAGCAGGGACAGGGTCTGCCTCAAACCCTTCAAAATCCCTCTGGATCGTGTTCCTCACTTTATTTACCAAAGGGCTTGCACTAGCTTCCTTGGGTCCATGATGACTTATTTAGCAGTTGCAAGCACAAAAAAACAATGGATTATTATGAAATGTATTGTATGAACCCACGGGGTGATGGTCACGTGTTGGTAAACAATGGCACACTGAGCGTGAATGGCGTGGGAGACTGTGCGCGGTGACGGGTGGATGGGTACCGGACTGTCGCCGAAACACGAGTTAATCACAAAACTCGAGGCCAAATTTTGCCAAAAAAAACTCGCCAAAGGTCGAATTTCATGAAAGTCGAGGTTGCCGAAACTCAAGGGTCCACTGTATTTTAATCATTCTAGAGTATATATCAGGTTTATATGTTATTTACATTGTTTATTATGTCATATAAGATGAAATGTGATAGATAATTAAGCCACAGAGTTGATATTAGGGAAATTATTGAAGTACAGAATTCCACTGGAACGGATTAATTGCGTTTCAAATAATTTAAATGAGGAAAACTGACTCTGCAAGCAAGCAAATCCAGATGCGAGCAAGGTCACAGAACAGATTAAACTCGGAGTGAGGGTCCACTGTATACTAACAGCTGCTAATGATGCTATGAGACAGCAAAAAAAAAAAAAAAGCAATGAAAAACAACAGAAAACATCCCATATTCTTGATGTCATATGCAGCCTGGATTTCAATGTTTGAATGCTTCCTAATGGTGCTGAGTTCAACCACAGCATATACAGTGGACCCCAAGTTTTGTGATTAATTCCGTTCCAGAGAGCCTGCCGAAAGTCAATTCACGAAACTCGAAACCATTTCCCCATAAGAAAAAAGGAAATAAATTAACCGTTCCAGACACCCAAAAATATTAAAATAAATTTTTTTTTTCAAAATTAAAGATTTACATACTGAAAACAATCAGAAATCAAGTACATGCATATAAAAAATAATAATAACATTACACTTACCTTCACTGAAGATTTCTGGGTGGATGGAAGATGGGAGGAGGGGATAGGAGGAAGGTGTACACTATTGTTTGGAAGGAGAACCTCCTTCCATTAGGGCTTCAGGTAGCAAGTCCTTATCTGGGGTTACTTCCCTTCTTCTTTTAATGCCACTGGGAACAACTTGAGAGTCACTGGACCCCTGGCACACAAAATATCTATCCAGAGAGGTCTTTTTCTGGCGTTTCTTTAAGATTTTCCTGAAGTGGGACAACACTGTCATTGTACATGTTGCAGATACGGCTTGTTTCAGCTTGGTCAGGGTGATACTTTTCAAGAAAACTTTGCAACTCATTCCACATTCTACACATGTCCTTAATCACTGAAGAAGGCACCTCCTTCACTCTCTTTTCCTCCTCCTCTGAAGCAAGTTCCTCAGCTGTGGTCTGATGCTGTTCCAGTTGAAGCTCTTGCAGTTCGTCAGTGGTTAGCTCTTCCCTGTGGTCCTCCACCAACTCTTCCACATCCCCGTCACTCACCTCCAACCCCATGGACTTGCCCAATGCCACAACACCTTCCACAACAGGCAGAGGGGAGGCAGAGTCAGGGTCTGCCCCAAGGAAAGCACTCGCTTTCCTTGGGCCCATGGTGACTTTTTTAGTATATATTACTAAATGTAAAAGGAGAAACTTTCGTTTTTCCTTTTGGGCCACCCCACCTCGGTGGGATACGGCCGGTGTGTTGAAAGAAAGAAAGAATCACAATAAACAATGGATTATTATGTATGAACCCCGGGGTGATGGTCATGTGTTGGTTAAACAATGGCACACTGAGCGTGAATGGCGTGGGAGACTGGCTTTGTGTGCGCGGTGACGGGCAGACGGGTACCAGATGGTTGCCGAATCACGAGTCTAATCACGAAACTCAAGGCCAAATTTTGCCAAAAAAAACTTGCCGAAAGTCGAATTTCACGAAAGTCAATGCTGGGCCCAAAATCGGGGGTCCACTGTATATGGAAGCAAGCAATTTCACTCGTTAACTCACTACCCTAACAAATTACTCTACTACTCATCTGAACTATTCATTCAAATAGTATTTGTTATGGTACCTTTGATGAGTTTCAAGAGTCTTTCTACTCCCAGAGCCCGACCATAGCCCAAGCTCATCTGGTGCTTGCCTGGTCAACCAGGCTGTTGCTGCTAGTTGGCCCACTGCCCACATAACCATCACAGTCTGGTAGAAGCTGATAGAAGGGTAGCTTCCCACCTACCAATCTGTCTTGAAATTTCTGCTGGTAATTTCACTTATCTGCATTTACTTATCATAATTAGTTGTAGATATGACTGTTAATGATAACATGATACAGCATCTCTATTTTCTTATGATTCTTAAAGTGGAATAAGGGAGACAGACACACTGTGTTTGAACAAGCTACCTAGATATAGTCTCACACACACTTAACCCTTTCACTGACTAAGGCCCCCCCCCCAAAAAAAAATATACTGTTTCGTTGTCCACACGAAATAGCAGAGAATGGTTTTCTGAAGATAATGACACCAAAAGTATGAAATTTGATGGAAAAATTATGGAATTATGCAGACTAAAAGTTAACGGTCTGGGCACAATTTACACACTGGTGATGTCACCCACTTTGAGTCCTATTGTAGTCAATTCCACTGCTCCATTTGATGAAATTCTTAACTATTTGGCTAGTATGCTTACTGTGCACTTTATAAATTGCACAGAGGGCAGTATTTTGGCGAATATTACACAAAACTAAATTCACTCCAATTAAAAATAAGAGTTCAAAATAAACACTAAGCCATTCCAGGCATTACAACATTTCCTTTGATCATTAATCACATCCCCAGGCCTCTCCTATATTACACTTGCCTTTCATTTTGAATTCATCATCAAACAAAATATCAGACAAAATATAACCAGTGTCCCAATAATTGAATGAGACATATCAAAAATCCATAAAACATGCCAGAGGGTGTAAGGGAGGCTTTCCCATCCTCAGGAAAATTGTCAAAAATCGAATATTTCTGCTAATTTGAGCTCAATTTCAGGCTACTTCTGGTCTCAAAACCATCCAAAATCATTTCAGTTTTCAGTAGTTTATCTTCCATTCTATCAAATAATACCCAGAAACAGCCAATAAAACAATAACAACCATCCAAAAAACACCTCAAAGTTGCCATTTTAAACCAAACACAAAGTCAGAGTTTTGCCTTAATCATTCACTGCATGAGGCAGGATTTTTTTTTATACAGTGCACACTCACTGCACAGACCCCTTCTAGCATATCTAAGCCAAAATTTACTTCTCACAGCTTATCTAAGGCAACGGTGCTCAAACATACATCTACGCAAGGGACCCTGGTATCAATAGCACAGATGTACGTGACGATCATAGAAAGGGTTAAAAAATTTAATATTCTTTTTGGTAAATAATGAAACATTTTAACACTACATTAGTTGTGTCCAACTTATGCAGCATTTGTTATGAGAGATCAAGTGGCTTAGTGAGAGTGTGATGGTGTGGGCCAGGCACACCAGGCTGTGTGGCGAGAGAGTACTGTGGTGCTTTGATGCAGAGTGCGCAGGTTCAAATCCTGTTCTGGACTGAGAGATAATGTTTGTAAATAATTTCACTCATTTATAATGTGTTAAGTATTCTAAAATCTCTTTGAAGTTTAGTGCATGTGGAAGGATTTGGTGAAATAACTTAACACAAGCCTGGTGTCTTGGGGCATGGGATATAATGCCTACCTTTGCTAGGTGTCCAAGCTTATCTGGGGTCTGGCTGTGTGGCAAAAGTACTCTGTACTTAGATGCAGTGTGCAAGTTTGATCCAGTTCTGAACTGAGAGATAATGTTTGTAAATAATTTTGCTCATTTGTGAAGTACTAAGCATAAATAATTTGTTTTAACACATCAGCCATCTCCCACCAAGGTAGGGTGACCTGAAAAAGAAACACTTTCACTATCATTCACTCTATCACTGTCTTGTCGGATGAATGTAGATACTACAGTGCAGACGTTCCTCCAAATTGGAGAGAGGTGTCTGAGTACATTAGATAAGAGTGGAGACAAATGATTTTTGGGACCTGATGAGCTGTTGGAGCAAGGGCAAGATAATATTTTGTGAAGGGATTCAGGGAAGCCAATTAGCTGGACTGGAGGAGGGAAGTACAATGCCTGCCCTCTAAAGGAGCAGTTTGGGATATTTGCTGTTTAGAGGGACGTCTAAACTGTCATATCTGCACGCTTCTGGCAAGACAGTGATAGTGTGAATGATGGTGAAAGTATTTCTTTTTGGGTCACCCTGCCTCTGTGGGAAACAGTCAAGTGTTAATAAAAAATAAAATATAAATGCATCCACGAACGAGTGGGTTTTTAAGCAAATAACAATACTGCGACTAGCCTGCGGTCGATTTTTACACTTCCTCCCATACCTCTCACTCCAGTATGTTGTCATGTCTCCTCTGCTCTAATGAGAACATATTTAGGACTTGTGAGGTGTTTCCCAGTAATTTGAAGATTTTTTTACAGATTTGTGGAGATTTTTATTTTTAATGAGGTTTTCAGATAATTCCTGATCTTTCCTATGATTAAAAATGGTACTGACTCAATGCTTGTGTGTGTAGTGCAGCCCCCTTTTGTATTAAATGTCAAACAGAATACATTTTCTGCAGATTTATTTTATATGACAGGCCTAGTTTGATAATGCTATGCAGAATTGCAATTAAGGTACAGTTTCAGTATTATTTCCCAGTAAAAGTAGGCCTCAGACGAGGATGTGTGATGTTACCATGGTTGCTCAATATATTTATAAATGCGGTGGTAAGAGAAGTGAATGCATGGGTGTTGGCAAGAGATGTGGGGGTTAAAAGATAAAAAATCTAACACAAAGTGGGAGTTTGTCACAGTTGCTCTTTGCTGATGACACTGTGCTTTTGGGAGATTCGGATGAGAAGTTGTAGAGGTTGGTGGATGAGTTTGGTAGGGTATGTAAAAGAAGAAAATTAAAATTGAATAAAGACAAGAGTAAGGTGATGAAGATAACAAAAAAATTAGGTAATGGAAGATTGGATATCAGATTGGAGGGAAAGAGTATGGAGGGGGTGTATGTGTTCAGAATTTGGGAGCGGACATGTCAGCAGATGGGTCTTGTTCCCCTCGTCATAGAACGACAAGGGGAACAAGGTGAGTGGTGCACTGAGGAGTCTGTGGAGATGAACTTTATCCATGAAAGCAAAGAGGGGAATGTATGAGAGTATAGTTATACCAACACTCTTGTATGAGTGTAAGGCATGGGTTGTGAACGTTGCAACAAGGAGAAGGCTGGAATCAGTGGAGATGTCATGTCTGAGGACAATGTGTGGTGTGAATGTAATGGAGAGAAATCCGTAGTTTGGAGATTATGAGGAGGTGTGGGATTACCAAAACTATGATCAGAGGGCTGAGGAGGGGTTACTGAGTTTGTTTGGACATGTAGAGAGGATGAAATAAAAGAATGAATGACTTCGAGAGTGTATAAATCTGTAGTGGAGGGAAGGCAGGGTAGGGGTTGGGCCCAGGAAAGGTTGGAGGGAGGGAGTAAAGAAGGTTTTGTGTGCGAGGGACTTGGACTTCCTGCAAGCATGCGTGAGTGTGTAAGATAGGAGCTAATGGAGACAAATGGTTTTTAGGACTTGATGTGCTGTTGGAGTGTAAGCAAGGTAACATTTATGAAGGGATTCAGGGAAACCGGCAGGCCAGACTTGATTCCTGGAGATGGAAGTACAGTGCTCTCACTCTGAAGGAGGCGTGTTTAATGTTGCAGTTTTATAACTGTAGTGTAAGCATGCCTCTGGCAAGACAGTGATGGAGTGAATGATGGTGAAAGTTTTTTTTGTGGGGCCCCCCTGCCTTGGTGGGAAACAGCCGATGTGTTAATAAAAAAAAAAAATACAGTATTGAAGTTCGTCATATTTACAGGGTATGAATAAATAGGTAGGGAGTAGGTTGGTAGACAGTAACCACCCAGGGAAGTACTACCGTCCTGCCAGATGACTGTGAAACAGAAACCTGTAACGTTTTGCATGATGGTAGGATTGCTGGTGTCTTTTTCTGTCTCATAAACACGCTAGATAACAGGGATATCTTGCTACTCCAACTTACACTTTGGTCACACTTCACAGACACGCACATGCATAAAATTATATACATACATCTAGGTTTTTCTCCTTTTTCTACATAGCTCTTGTTCTTCTTTATTTCTTCTATTGTCCATGGGGAAGTGGAAAAGAATCTTTCCTCCGTAAGCCATGTGTGTTGTATGAGGCGACTAAAATGCCGAGAGCAATGGGCTAGTAAACCCCTTCTCCTGTAGACATTTACTAAAAAAGAGAAGAAGAAAAAAATTTATAAAACTGGGATGCTTGAATGTGCGTGGATGTAGTGCAGATGACAAGAAACAGATGATTGCTGATGTTATGAATGAAAAGAAGTTGGATGTCCTGGCCCTAAGCGAAACAAAGCTGAAGGGGGTAGGGGAGTTTCGGTGGGGGGAAATAAATGGGATTAAATCTGGAGTATCTGAGAGAGTTAGAGCAAAGGAAGGGGTAGCAGTAATGTTGAATGATCAGTTATGGAAGGAGAAAAGAGAATATGAATGTGTAAAAAGCAAGAATTATGTGGATTAAAGTAAAGGTTGGATGCGAGAAGTGGGTCATAATAAGCGTGTAATGCACCTGGAGAAGAGAGGAATGCAGAGGAGAGAGAGAGAGATTTTGGGAGATGTTAAGCGAATGTATAGGAGCCTTTGAACCAAGTGAAGAGTAATTGTGGTAGGGGGCCTGAATGCTAAAGTAGGAGAAACTTTTAGAGAGGGTGTGGTAGGTAAGTTTGGGGTGCCAGGTGTAAATGATAATGGGAGCCCTTTGATTGAACTTTGTATAGAAAGGGGTTTAGTTATAGGTAATACATATTTTAAGAAAAAGAGGATAAATAAGTATACAAGATATGATGTAGGGCGAAATGACAGTAGTTTGTTGGATTATGCATTGGTAGATAAAAGACTGTTGAGTAAGCTTTCAGGATGTACATGTTTATAGAGGGGCCACAGATATATCAGATCACTTTCTAGTTGTAGCACACTGAGAGTAAAAGGTAGATGGATACAAGGAAAATAGAAGCATCAGGGAAGAGAAAGGTGAAGGTTTATAAAACTAAAAGAGAGGCAGTTAGGGAAAGATATAAACAGCTATTGGAGGATAGATGGGCTAATGAGAGCATAGGCAATGGGGCCGAAGAGGTATGGGGTAGGTTTTAAAAATGTAGTGTTAGAGTGTTCAGCAGAAGTTTGTGGTTACAGGAAAGTGGGTGCGGGAGGGAAGAGGAGCGATTGGTGGAATGATGATGTAAAGAGAGTAGTAAGGGAGAAAAAGTTAGCATATGAGAAGTTTTTACAAAGTAGAAGTGATGCAAGGAGGGAAGAGTATATGGAGAAAAAGAGAGAGGTTAAGAGAGTGGTGAAGCAATGTAAAAAGAGAGCAAATGAGAGACTGGGTGAGATGTTATCAACAAATTTTGTTGAAAATAAGAAAAAGTTTTGGAGTGAGATTAACAAGCTAAGGAAGCCTAGAGAACAAATGGATTTGTCAGTTAAAAATAGGAGAGGAGAGTTATTAAATGGAGAGTTAGAGGTATTGGGAAGATGGAAGGAATATTTTGAGGAATTGTTAAATGTTGATGAAGATAGGGAAGCTGTGATTTCGTGTATAGGGCAAGGAGGAATAACATCTTGTAGGAGTGAGGAAGAGCCAGTTGTGAGTGTGGGGGAAGTTCGTGAGGCAGTAGGTAAAATGAAAGGGGGTAAGGCAGCCGGGATTGATGGGATAAAGATAGAAATGTTAAAAGCAGGTGGGGATATAGTTTTGGAGTGGTTGGTGCATATGAAATTAAATTCTAAAAAAAAAAAAAAATTAGGGAGATTTCCCCTAGTGGCACACCTGTGGTCTAGATACTCAAGTTCATATGGCTTTTCATAAATGGTTATAAAATTGTCATAAAACTGTGATCTAACATTTTACAAAGAGCTATAACAGTAAGAACCTTCATCAGGTATTATGAAGCATATAATTTAAAGCAAAGATAGAAAATTTAAAAGTAATTCTGCAATTTAGGTCAAGTAAAATTTATTATAAAAGCTAGAGTAAAACATATAAATTCCAAATTTTAAACAAACTGCTCCTTACAAATGACAAAAAACAGTCATTTTAAATTTAGAGGGGAATTCTTTAAACATTATTGAATGATATTATCACTATCAAACACTCTAATTACTAATAAAGCACCACCAGCTCTACATCACAAGCGCTCTCTCTCTCTCTAGCACTCAAGCACTGACGCCAGAATTAATATTAATAAATAATAATTTTTTTAAAGTATACACATCTTAAAAAGCTGGGTTAACAGCTTGTCTGTGGAATAATTACAAATGCCCACAATTATGCAGAGCATCCCAGGTAGATTACCCTAGGATTAAAACTACAGTACATACCATCATAAAGTCACACATGGAACAAGTTGTAACAAATGATATGATGGTTGCAATAAATTGGGATGGCTAAGAGTAATTAATATTAAATTAGAATAACAAGCCCCAGCAGCAGGTCTAGGAATAAAACAGTTTAAGTATAGATTCCCCTCCAGAACAGCTAGCATGTGAAAGAAAATCTACTAGATATGAATCTCCTCCATTTCTATATGCATTTTCTCTATACAGTAAGTGTTGTTTAAGAAGCATCTTACTTCACATTTTTCTTGTACTAAACATGTATGATAATTTGGTGCAAGTGTCCTAGACAATGGAAAAATATGTAAATACCTAACGTTCTAAAAAAGTCAAGAAAAAATACCAACCATACCACCAACCATAACCAAATTACTGTCAAGTTTCTCTAACCAAAATGTACTGCCAAGCATGCAATGCAAGCTCCAATGAAACACAGATTCTTCAAGGCCCTTAAACCAAACAATCACAGAGCAAAAATTCACAACAGAAAACACCAATAACAGCATATGAATTACAAGCTCAAAAGGATTCTCCTGATTCAAAAAACAAAATAGGGGAGGAGGAGGTAGATGGAATTGCAAAGGTTTCCATTAAAAAAAAACATATTTGCAAGATCTACACAATAATAAAATCCAGATTAAGAATTTCTTTGAGAACTTAACTTGTTTAATTTTTAACTACTGTCCAAAAATGCTGTGCATACTGTGGGCATTATAAATTTCTTCATCCAAACACTCCCAAACTTCACAATTGTACTAAATTTTGGTGTACAAAATTATTAATAATAATAATAATAATAATAATCGTCGTCGTCGTCGTCGTCGTCAGCATCATCATCGCCACTGGCACTACTGTCGTCCCCACCGCTGCCAGTACCGCCACAATGTTGCCGCCGCCAGCACTCCCGCGACCATCGCTGCTGCCACAACCACTACCGCCTCCACGACCATGACCACTGTTGCCGCCGCCCCCAAACACCTCCTCAGTAGTAATATCACGATGGTTTTATCCCCAATAAAAAATAAGTTGTTGCCAGGGGCTTGGGAGAGGCCTGCCTAACCAGAAGACCTGATCTAGGACAGGGGCAATGATCCCCTGCACCTTCAATAAGAAGACAACTGGTAGACCTCTTCCCAATATCAGTTAGACCATACACTTCTTCTCATATTGTAATGCCTGTATCTGCTCTAAACATCCTTTCAAGAGATTAGATTTGTATATATACATTTTGTAGGACAACAGGCCTGAGACATTACCCTTGCCTAAGAAAGACGGAACATCCCTGACAACAACAAAGAAATGTACAAAATTTTGATTGTAACATGACTGTGTTCAGTGTGATTCCTTCAAGATCATTAACTGCACTGGATTTATACAGGTGGTAACAATATGCCAATGTAAAAAATGGAATATAACTGGGAACAAGGTCAGCACTCATGTGTGCACATGCTGAGTTGTGTTTGTGAGGGGGTAGTCTCTTAGCTCTCTAGAATCCTCCTCTTAGGCCTACAGTAAAACCTCTCATTAAAGGGGATTTCAGCAATTCTGGACAAAAAATTGGCCCGACAAACATTCTAATTATCAGACAAAATAAAAAAAAATCCATAATTCTACATTTTGTTCATAATGATAGTCCAACTGTCTTCTGAAGTATTGGGCTAATCTGTTAACTCTGGAATTTGTCCAATAGGGGTCATTGCAGCCACATCCAGGACCTGTCCATTTTCTTTATTCTGCAGGCTGTAGGCAACCAGCACCAGTTTATTGTTCTCGCTCATGCATATGCTCATCATTTAGTCTCTAATTTTTCCCTGGATTTAGTGCATTTTGTGAGATTTTATCATCATATTCAATAAACTGCAATTGAGAATGGCTTCTAAAGCAAGTAGTGGTACCAAATAAATTGAATGGCTCTTCTTAACCCTTTACATCTTTTCAGCCTTCCACATCTTCTCAGCTCTATACATTATTTTCACTAGTAGAGTTTTATAGCTCCTTGATTACAGCAGTTTACACCTCATCTTTCCACCATGAAAAGGTAACTAAAACATTACAGGATACAATACCTATTAAGTCCCAGTTATCTTCTGCATCAACTGACCAAGTCCACTACTTTAGAAGTCAACGGGACGATCATGATATATTACTTTCATAATTCAGAAATTGCCGACAACTGGATTATTGAGAAACTTTTTCCCTATTAGTCTGATAATGAAAGGTTTTACTATGTACTTTGATTAGTTACTAGTTTCTTGTTCTTCATCATAGCTACTTTTGAACTGTGTATTACATTTTCCTTCACCATTTCCTCATCCAATGCTCTCCACTTGTCAACAACCCTAAGACAAAAGGAGTCCGGTACAGTACTTCCTAACATCCCTATGAGTCACCTTTGTCTTCAATTCCCAACTATGTCACCTTGTCCCTCATCCTTAAGGTATTGCATTGTATTTTGTGAAGTACTAAACCCATGTGGGTCATTCAGCAGAAGGAGTGGCAAGAGCTTGATCTTCCATTTACTGATCATGACCCAATCTCTGATCAGTCAGGCTGTTAGTACCAGACTGGTCCTGTCAAGTTTCCAGTCTTTTTTCCATTCAAACACAATAGAAATAAGGCACAGATAGGCCTAAAACTGGTGAACCAGGCTGTTACTGCTGATGGCCGCTGCAAGTCTTCACATACCTGAAGGATGCTTCCAGGGAGCCATGGCTTCCCTAGCCTGGTCACAGACAGGCCTCCAGTGGATCACAGTAGGATCAACCAGACTGTTACTGCCAGAAATTTTCTGGAAATACTCCTTTAAGCATGAAGGGAGGGCATTGAAAAGTTGGGGACTTCTGACACTCACTGAATTCTTCCCTAGTGTACTCATCATGCCCCAGCTTTCTATTAGGGGTACTCTGCACCATTGCCAATTCTCTTGTTTTTATATGGAATGATTTCAATATGCTAGTTTGGGATCATTCCCTCCAGGATTTTCCAGGTGTAAATTATGATGTACCTTTCTCACCTACATAAGTTAACTTGATTGTCATTCACTCTCAAATCTAGTGCACATTCCTTTATTATTTTTATTATACAATGCAAGTATTTACACATTTACAAGTTTGCTTTATTGATTCTTCACTACATTTAAACTGTTATATAAAACTAACTTTCATGCCTCTGTTTTGCGTGGCATTATCACTAAACTAAGTGTAAAGCACCCTTCTGGCAAGACAGTGATGGAGTGAATGATGGTGAAAGTTTTTCTTTTTCGGGCCACCCTGCCCTTGGTGGGAATCGGCCAGTGTGTTAATAATAAAAAATAAAAAAATATATCACTAAGCATGTGATGCTAAGAGTAACCTATAAACTATGTCAATATTGTTAGGTTTGGAATGTGATAGGCTATGACAGAACTTTTAAGTCACAACAAGCAAAACAAACACTAATTTACATTTTTTATGTTACGAGTCTGCACTTGTACTGGCTTGCATCCATGTTACTCATACTATCTTCTCAGGATATTTCAGTAAATGTGTCATTTATTTGTTCCCAGTTATATGATATTTACTGAGTTTTAATGCTCTGAAAAACACCCTCATGACAATTTGTACCGGGATGCTCAGGTCTGGCGTCTATGCAAGTGTTCAACACCGGTAAGATCCATATCAAAAAATTATTATTAGTGAATATAAGGTTAAGGATAGTTTCCAATCCACATACCCTGAAAACCCCCCCAGAGCACTCTAACCCAAGAGCAATAACAAAAAGCTGAATGCTACAGATTTTCA
>NC_069466.1:24876542-24997574 GCF_026875155.1 Cherax quadricarinatus | reverse complement strand
GATAAGGGTAAAGGGAAATCGGACTGACGACACTGGAGGACAGAAGGGTCAGGGGAGACATGATAACGACATACAAGATGCTGCGGGGAATAGACAAGGTGGACAGAGATAGGATGTTCCAGAGAGGGGACACAGGGACAAGGGGTCACAACTGGAAGCTGAAGACTCAGACGAGTCACAGGGACGTTAGGAAGTATTTCTTCAGTCATAGAGTTGTCAGCAAGTGGAATAGCCTAGCAAGTGAAGTAGTGGAAGCAGGAACCATACATAGTTATAAGACGAGGTATGACAAAGCTCAGGAAGCAGAGAGAGAGGACCCAGTAGCGACCAGTGAAGAGGCGGGGCCAGGAGCTGAGTCTCGACCCCTGCAACCACAATTAGGTGAGTACACACCTTGTTACTGGTGTCTCACACACACACACCTTGTTACTGGTGCCACACACACACACACACACACACACACCTTGTTACTGGTGCCACACACACACACCTTGTTACTGGTGCCACACACACACACACACACCTTGTTACTGGTGCCCCACACACACACACACCTTGTTACTGGTGCCCCACACACACACACACCTTGTTACTGGTGCCACACACACACACACACCTTGTTACTGGTGTCACACACACCTTGCTACAGGTGTCACAAACACACCCTGCTCCTCCTGTCACAAACACACCCTGCTCCTCCTGTCACAAACACACCTGCTCCTCCTGTCACAAACACACCCTGCTCCTCCTGTCACAAACACACCCTGCTCCTCCTGTCACAAACACACCCTGCTCCTCCTGTCACAAACACACCCTGCTCCTCCTGTCACAAACACACCCTGCTCCTCCTGTCACAAACACACCCTGCTCCTCCTGTCACAAACACACCCTGCTCCTCGTGTCACAAACACACCCTGCTCCTCCTGTCACAAACACACCCTGCTCCTCTGTCACAAACACACCCTGCTCCTCCTGTCACAAACACACCCTGCTACTGGTGTCACAAACACACCCTGCTACTGGTGTCACAAACACACCCTGCTACTGGTGTCACAAACACACCCTGCTACTGGTGTCACAAACACACCCTGCTACTGGTGTCACAAACACACCCTGCTACTGGTGTCACAAACACACCCTGCTACTGGTGTCACAAACACACCCTGCTACTGGTGTCACAAACACACCCTGCTCCTCCTGTCACAAACACACCCTGCTCCTCCTGTCACAAACACACCCTGCTCCTCGTGTCACAAACACACCCTGCTACTGGTGTCACAAACACACCCTGCTACTGGTGTCACAAACACACCCTGCTACTGGTGTCACAAACACACCCTGCTACTGGTGTCACAAACACACCTGCTACTGGTGTCACAAACACACCTCTCTGACTGGTGTCACAAACAACACCTGCTACTGGTGTCACAAACACACCTGCTACTGGTGTCACACAAACACACCCTGCTACTGGTGTCACAACACACACCTGCTACTGGTGTCACAAACACACCCTGCTACTGGTTGTCACAACACACCCTGCTACTGGTGTCACAAACAACCCTGTACTGGTGTCACAACACACCCTGCTACTGGTGTCACAAACACACCTTGACATGGTGTCACACACACACCTTGCTACTGGTGTCACACACACACCTTGCTACTGGTGTCACACACACACCTTGCTACTGGTGTCACACACACACCTTGCTACTGGTGTCACACACACCTTGCTACTGATGTCACACACACCTTGTTACTGATGTCAAACACACACCTTGCTACTGATGTCACACACACACCTTGTTACTGATGTCACACACACCCCTTGTTACTGATGTCACACACACCTTGTTACTGATGTCACACACACCTTGTTACTGATGTCAAACACACACCTTGTTACTGATGTCACACACACCTTGTTACTGATGTCACACACCTTGTTGCTGATGTCACCCCCCCCTTGCTACTGGTGTGACAAACCTTGCTAGTGGTGTCACACAGACACGTGTGACACATAGTAACACACACGTGCGACATATACGTGTGATACTAATTAACGCGTGACAGACGTGTGACACCATCTGTGATACATGTGATACACACGTGTGACAATATGACGTGACACGTGTCACACATACACGTGTCGCACAAACATGACACGTGTCATACACAAATGTGACGTGTGACACTACACACTTGACACGTATACACACGTGTGACGTGACACGCGTGACAAAATGTGACACGTACACATACCCCTAGTGTCACTCACACACACCCCTAATGTCACTCACACAACGTGTCACACACACACGTCACACACAACCTGTCACACACAGGTGTCACACGCACGCAACAAGTGTCACACACAGGTGTCACGTGCACAAAGTGTCACACACACACACACACACACAACAGCGTCACACATACGCACACAAAGTCACAGATGCACAAGTGTCACACACACGTCACACAAACGTCACACACACACACACACACGTCACAACACACACACGTCACACACACACACGTCACTCACACACACGTCACACACACGTCACACACACACAACACGTCACACACACACACACACGTCACTCACACACACACGTCACTCACACACACACGTCACTCACACACACACGTCACTCACACCACACACGTCACTCACACACACAGTCACACACACACGTCACTCACACACACACGTCACACACACACACACACGTCACACACACACACACGTCACTCACACACACACGTCACGCGCACACACACACACGTCACACACACACACAGTCACACACACACACACGTCACACACACACACACACGTCTCACACACACACACACGTCTCACACACACACACACGTCTCACACACACACACACACAGTCTCACACACACACACACGTCTCAACACCACCACACACACGTCTCACACACACACCACACACGTCACACACACGTCACACACACACACGTCACACACACACGTCACACACACACACGTCCACACACACACGTCACACACACACACGTCACACACACACACGTCACACACACACACACGTCACCACACACACGTCACACACACGTCACACACACAACACACGCTCACACACACGTCACACAACACGTATCAACACCAGCACGTCACACACACACACGTCACAACCACACACGTCACACCACAACACACGTCACACACACACACACACGTCACACACCACAAACACACGTCACACACACACCAACGTACCCCACACACACGTCACACACACACACACACGTCTCACACACACACACACACACGTCTCACACACACACGTCTACACACACGCTCAAACACACGTCTCACACACACACGTCCACACCACACGTCTCACACACACACGTCTCACACACACACGTCTCACACACACGTCTCACACACACACGTCTACACACACACACACGTCTCACACACACACAGTCTCACCACACACCACGTCTCACACACACCACACGTCTCACACACACACACACGTCTCACACACACACACGTCTCCACACACACACACACGTCCCAACACACACGTCACACACACACACGTCACACACACACACGTCACAACCACACACACACGTCTCAACCACACCACACACGTCACACACACACGTCACACCACACACGTCACACACACACAGTCACACACGTCACACCACACACACACACGTCCACACACACACACACGTCCCAACACACGTCACAACACACACTACACACCACACGACACACACAGTCACACACACGTCACAACACACACACGTCACACACACGTCACACACACAGTCCACACACACACACGTCACACACACACACGTCACACACACACACGTCACAACACACGTCACAACACACACACGTCACACACACGTCACACACACGTCACACACACACACACACAGTCACACACACACACACGTCACACACACACACACACGTCACACACACACACGTCACACACACAACGTCACCACACACACACGTCACACACACACGTCACACACACACGTCACACACACACACACACGTCACACACGTCACACACACACACACGTCACACACACACACACACGTCACACACACACACACGTCACACACACACACACGTCACACACACACACACGTCACACACACACACACGTCACACACACACACGTCACACACACACACGTCACACACACACACGTCACACACACACACACCGTCACACACACACACGTCACACACACACACACGTCACACACACACACACGTCACACACACACGTCACACACACACACGTCACACAGGAAGAGTCGGACGAACGAAGCCAAACTACAAGGAGGACTACGCATGAATGAACTTCCTGAACGGGGTTACCTGGAGGTTATGCCGGGGATCAACGCCCCCGCGGCCCGGTCCATGACCAGGCCTCCCGGTGGATCAGGGCCTGATCAACCAGGCTGTTACTTTCTTCCGCACGCAGTCCAACGTACGAGCCACAGCCCGGCTGATCCGGCACTGATTTTAGGTATCTGTCCAGCTCTCTTGAAGGCAGCCAGGGGTTTATTTGTAATTCCCTTAATACTTGATGGGAGGCTGTTGAAAAGTCTTGGGCCCCGGACACTTATGGTGTTTTCTCTTAATGTACCAATGGCGCCCCTACTTTTAATTAGGGGCATTTTGCATTGCCTGCCCAGTCTTTTACTTTCGTAGGGAGTGATTTCTGTGTGCAGATTTGGGACCATTCCTTCCAGGATTTTCCAAGTGTAGATTATGATACCTCTCCCCCTCCTGCGTTCCAACGAGTACAAGTCGAGTGTTTCCAAGCGTTCCCAGTAGTTAAGGTGCTTGACAGAACTTATACGTGCAGTAAAGGATCTCTGTACACTCTCTAGATCTGCAATTTCACCTGCTTTGAATGGAGATGTTAATGTACAGCAGCATTCCAGCCTAGAGAGAACAAGTGATTTGAAAAGGATCATCATTGTCTTGGCATCTCTCGTTTTGAACGTTCTCATTATCCATCCTATCATTTTCTTTGCACTTGTGATCGTGGCACTGTTGTGATCCTTGAAAATGAGATCCTCAGACATTACTACTCCCAGGTCCCTTTCATTATTTTTCCGCTCTATTGTATGGCCAGGGTTTGTAGTATACTCTGTTCTAGTTATTATCTCCTCCAGTTTTCCATAACGGAGTAGTTGGAATTTGTCCTCATTGAACATCATATTGTTTTCCGTTGTCCACTGGAAAACTTTGTTTATATCCTCTTGGAGGTTAACCGCATCCTCAGCAGATGACAACCTCATGCAGATCCTAGTATCATCCGCAAAGGATGATACGGTGCTGTGGTGTATATCTCTGTTTATGTCTGATATGAGGATAAGGAATAAGATGGGGGCGAGTACTGTGCCTTGTGGAACAGAGCTCTTCACTATGGCAGCCTCCGATTTAACTCTGTTGACCACTACTCTTTGTGTTCGATTTGTTAGGAAGTTGAAGATCCATCTCCCCACTTTCCCAGTTATTCCTTTAGCACGTATTTTATGGGCTATTACGCCATGATCGCATTTGTCAAATGCTTTTGCAAAGTCTGTGTATATTACATCTGCATTCTGATTTTCTTCCAGTGCATCCAAGGCCATGTCACCATGTCATAGTGATCCAGTAGTTGTGAGAGGCAGGAGCGTCCTGCCCTGAACCCATGTTGCCCTGGATTGTGCAGATTTTGGGAATCCAGGTGATTTGCAATCCTGCTTCTTAGCACTCTTTCAAAGATTATGATGTGGGACGTCAGGGGAGAGAGACTACAAACCTCACTTAAGGAAGATCATCTTGGGGTGAGTATAACACCAGGTACATCTGAGGCGCACATCAACGAAGTAACTGCTGCAACATATGGGCGCTTAGTAAACCTAAGAACACCGTGTTATGTTAGGCACATATTGGAGTATGCGGCACCAGTTTGGAACCCACATCTTGCCAAGTACGTAATGAAACTAGAGAAAGTGCAAAGGTTTGCAACAAGACTAGTCCCAGAGCTAAGAGTTAGGTCCTACGAGGAGAGATTAAGGGAAATCGACCTGACGACACTGGACATGATAACATAAAATGCTGAGAGGAATTGACAAGGTGGACAGACACAATGTTCCAGAGATTGGACACAGCAACAAGGGGGGACAGTTGGAAACTGAAGACTCGGATGAATCACAGGGATGTTAGGAAGTATTTCCTCAGTCACAGAGTAGTCACGAAGTGGAATAGTTTGAGAAGCGATGTAGTGGAGGCAGGATCCCTACATAGCTTTAAGCAGAGGTATGATAAAGCTCATGGTGCGGGGAGAGTGACCTAGTAGAGGCCAGTGAAGAGGCGGGAGCCAGGAGCTATGACTCGACCGCTACAACCACAACTAGTCGAGTACACACACACACACACACACACGTCACGCACAACGCGTGTCTCGCGCGCGTCACACGCACAACGTGTGTCTCGCGCGCGTCACACGCACAACGTGTGTCTCGCGCGCGTCACACGCACAACGTGTGTCTCGCGCGCGTCACACGCACAACGTGTGTCTCGCGCGCGTCACACGCACAACGTGTGTCTCGCGCGCGTCACACGCACAACGTGTGTCTCGCGCGCGTCACACGCACAACGTGTGTCTCGCGCGCGTCACACGCACAACGTGTGTCTCGCGCGCGTCACACGCACAACGCGTGTCTCGCGCGCGTCACACGCACAACGCGTGTCTCGCACGCGTCACACGCGCAACGCGTCTCTCAAGCGCGTCACACGCGCAACATGTCTTTCACGCGCGTCACACGCACAACGTGTCTCAAGCGCGTCACACGCACAACGTGTGTCTCACGCGCAACGTGTCACTCACGTGTCACACGCACGTGTCACACGCACGTGTCACACACGTGTCACGCACGTCTCACACGTGCCACACGCACGTCTCACACACGTGCCACACGCACGTCTCACACACGTGCCACACGCACGTCTCACACACGTGCCACACGCACGTCTCACACACGTGCCACACGCACGTCTCACACACGTGCCACACGCACGTCTCACACGTGCCACACGCACGTCTCACACGCACAACGTCTCACACACGTGTCACACGCACAACGTGTCACACACGTGTCACACGTGTCACGCACGTGTCACACGTCACGCAGAACGTGTCACACACACGTGTCACGCAGAACGTGTCACACGTGTCACACGCAGAACGTGTCACACACACGTGTCACACGCAGAACGTGTCACACACACGTGTCACACGCAGAACGTGTCACACACACGTGTCACACGCAGAACGTGTCACACACACGTGTCACACGCAGAAAGTGTCACACACACGTCACCGCGAACGTGTCCACACACGTGTCACACGCAGAACGTGGCACACACACTGTCACACGCAAACGTGCACACACACGTTTCCCCCACGCAAAAACGTGTCACCACCGGTCACCGCAAAGTGTCACACACACGTGCACACGCAGAACTGTCCAACACGGTCACACGCAACCCTGTCACCACACGTGTCACACTCCCCACCAGAACGGTCCACACACGTGTCACACGTCACACGCAGAACGTGTCACACACACGTGTCATGTCACACGCAGAACGTGTCACACACACGTGTCACATGTCACACGTGTCACATGCACAACGTTCACACCCCTCACACGCAAACTGTCACACACACTGTCAAACGTGTCCACACACGTGTCACAAGTGTTTACCGGTCAAAAACGTGTCACAACTGTCCCCATTCCACGTGTACATACCGTGCACGCAGAACGTTCCACACGTCACACGCACGTTCTCACACGTGTCACAACGTGTCCCCGTGTGCACAACGTGTACACGTGTCGCACACACGTGTCGCCCACGTGTCAACGTGTCGCCACAAGTGTCACACGTGTCGCACACGGCCCCGTGTCACACGTGTCGCAACGTGCCCACGGTCCCACTGGCACAACTGTCACACTGTCGCACACGTGTCAACGTGTCCGTTCCACACGATACAGTTCCACGTTCGCAACGTGTCACCGTTCGCACAGTGTCACACGTGTCGCACACTCGACACTGTCACACGTGTCCCCGTGTCACACGGTCGCACACTGTCACCGTGTCGCAAGTTCGCACACGGTCAACGGGCACACTGTCGCAGGGGTCCCCCGTGTCACACGTGTCTCAACGTTCGCACACATGTCACACGTGTCGCACCGTGTCACACGTGCGCCCACAGTGTACACGTGTCGCACACACGTGTCACACGTGCCCCCCCGTGTCACACGGTCCACACACGGTCACACGTCGCACACACGGGGCACACGGTCGCCACACGTGTCCCACGTGGCAACACTGTCACACGTCGCCACACGTGTCACACGGTCGCACACACGGTCACACGTGTCGCCACACTGTCACACGTGTCGCAACCACGTTCACACGTGTCGCACACACGTTCACACGTGTCGCACACCGGTCACAGGGGCGCAAAGTGCACACGTGTCGCACACCGTGTCACACTGTCGCACAGTGTCAAGTGTCGCACCACGGTCAACTGTCCCCACACTTTTACCGTGTCGCCACGTGTCACACGTGTCCGTGTCGCACGTGTCACACGTGTCGCACACGTCACACGTGTCGCACACGTGTCACAAGTGCACACGTTCCACTGTCGCAACGTGCACAAAGGTCACCGTTCGCCGTGTGACAACGTGTCCACGTGTTCCGCACCGTGTCACATGTCACCGTGTCGAGTTCGACACAGTGTCACACGGTCGCACACACGTGTCACACGTCGCAACAGTGTCACACGTGTGCACACACGGTCAACGTTCGCACACACGTGTCACAGTGTCAGGGCCGTTCGCCCAAAATGTCGCACGTAAACGTGCACACGCAAAAAATCACACGCGTCACACCACGTGTCACACGCGTCACACCAGTTCACACGCACGTGACACGTGTCCCCCACGCACGTCACGTCACTTTCCAAGTGTCACCGCAAGGTCCACCACAACGTTCACAACCCCCGCTCACCGCAAACGCGTCACACGCACTGTGACGTGTCACACGCACGTGTGACGTGTCACACGCACGTGTGCGTGTCACACGTGTCACACGCACAACGTGTCCACGCCACGCACAACTGTTTCACGTGTCAAACGACGTGCCACAGCACACGTGTCACACGACTGCCCAAAAACACGGGTCACACGCAAGTGCCACAGGACAGCGTGTCACAGCCGTGCCAAGGCACAGCGTGTCACACGCACGTGTCACAACCCCCGGGCACAGCCCTGTCACAGCCACGTGTCACAATTTACAGGAAAAGCTTCACACGCACGTGTCACAGGCACAGCGTGTCACACGCACGTGTCACAGGCACAGCGTGTCACACGCACGTGTCACAGGCACAGCGTGTCACACGCACGTGTCACAGGCACAGCGTGTCACACGCACGTGTCAAGGGACAGCGTGTCACACCGTGTCAACCCCAGGTGAAAACACGGTCAACGCACACGGCACCCCACGTTCACACGCACAAGTGTCACACCTGTCCCCAAAAACCCAAAGGTCACACACGTTACACGCACAAAGTGTCACACCGTGTCACACGCACAACGTGTCACACACGTTCACACCCCAACGTGTCACCACTGTCCACGCACAAGTGTCCACCACAGTCAACGCACAACGTGTCACACACGTGTCACAGCAAAACTTTACACACGTGTCACAACCCAACGTGTCACAACTGTACACGCACAACTTCACACACGTGTCACACCACAACGTGCCAACTGTCACACCACAACGGTTTACACACGTGTCACACGCACAACGGTCCAACTGTCACACGCACAAAGTGTCACAACGTGTCACACGCACAAATTCCACACTGTCAAAAGCAAACGTGCCCACACATGTCACACGCACAACTGTCACACCGTGTCACCGCACAACGTGTCACACCGTGTACACGCACAACGGTCACCACGTGCACACGCACAACGGGTCACACACGGTCCAACCCCACAAAGGTCACAACGTGTCACACGACAACGGTCACACACTGTCACAGCACAACGTGTCACACACGTGTCCCCGCACAAGTGTCACACACGGACACCACACGTGTCACACATGTCACACGCACAAAATGTCACACCGTGCCCCACGCACAACGTGTCACACACGGCACACCCCAAAGTGTCCCACACGTGTCCCCCACGCACAACGGTTTACACACGTGTCCACCGCACAACGTGTCCCCACACGTCCAAGCAAACGTGTCAACACTGTCACACACGTGTCACACCGGTCACACACTGTCACACACGTGTCAACACGTGTCACACACGTGTCACACGTTCACACGTCCCCCCCAACTTCTCACACGGTCTCACCGTTCAACCGTGTCACACACGGTCACACCGTGTCCCCCAGGTCACAAAAACGTGTCACAGCACAACGTGTCCCCCCACTGACAAGCACAACGGTCACGAAAGTGTCAACGCCAAAGTGTCCGAGTGTCACACGCACAAAGTTTTACACAGTGTCACCGCACAACGTGTCCCCAAATGTCACACGCAAAGGTCAACCGTGTCACACGTGCCACACGTGTCACCGTGTCACAGTGCACACGTGTCACACGTTCACACGGGTTCACAGTGTCAAACGTGTCCCCACGTGTCACACGCAAACGGCCACCGTGTCACACGTGTCACAAACCCGGTTTACACGCACAACGGGCCACCGGTCCACCACCCCGTGTCAACACGTGTCACACGCATGCACAGCACAACGTGTCACACACGTGTCCACGCACAACGTGTCACACACGGTCCACCACAACGTTCCACAGTGTCCACGCACAAAATGTCGCCACGTGTCACACGCACAAAAGGTCCAACGTGTCCCCACCCAAACGTTCCCCCACACGTTCACACGCACAACGTGTCACACACGGTCACACGCAAAACGTTTCCACACGTGCACACGCACAAAAAATGTCCACAGTGCACACGCCAAGTGTCCCCCACACGTGCACACGCACAACGTGTAGGTCACGCACAACGTGGGCACAGTGTCACATGCACAACGTGTCACACACGTGTCACAGCACAAGTGTCACCCGTGCACAAACAACGGGGTCAGGTCACAGACAACGTGTCCCACACTGTCACACGCACAACGTGTCACCCCCGTGTCACACGCACAAAAATGTCACACACGTGCACACGCCAACGTGTCACACACTGTCACACCACAAGGTCACCACGTGTCACACCAAAGGTCACACACTGTCACACGCACAACGTTCCCACACGTGTCACAGCACAAGTTCAAAAAGGTACCGCACAACGTGTACGCACGGGCACAAAGCACAAAAGTGTCACGCACGTGTCCACGCACAACGTGTCACCACGGTTTTACACGCAAAAACGTGTCACGCACGTGTCACACCCAAGTGCACGCACGTGTCACACGCACAACGTGTCACGGTCACACGCACACGTGTCCAACCCCGTGCACACACGTGCACAAAGCCAACGTGTCACCCCCGTGTCACACGCACAACGGGTTTACACCGGGCACACGCACGTTCCACGTTCCAGCACAACGGGTTTACACACGTGTCACCGCACAAAAGTGTCACACACGTGCACACGCCAAAGTGCACACACGTTCACACGCACAACGGTCACCCGTGTCACAGCACAACGTGTCACACATGTCACAGCACAAGTGTCACCCGTGTCACACGCACAAGTGTCCACTGTCCCCCCGCACAACGGTCGCACACGGTCCACGCACAAGTGTCACACACTGTACACGCACAAAATGTCAACACTGTCCCGCACAAAGGGTCACACACGTGTCACACCACAAAGGTCACACACGGTCACACGCACACGTTCACCACGTGCACCGACAAACCCCTGTCACACGCACAACGTGTCACACTGACCACACGTTCACACGTTCCGCACAAAGTGTCACAGTGTCACACGCCAACGTGTCACACGCACAAGTGTCCGTGTCACCGCCAACGTGTCACACAGTGTCACACGCACAAAGTGTCACACACGTTCACACGCAAACGGTCCCCCAAAACGGTCCCCCGCACAAAAGGTCACACGCACAACGTGTCACGCCGGCCACCACAACGTGTCACGCAAAGTGTCACAGCACAACTGTCACGCACGGGGGACAAAGCACAAGGTCACGCACGTGTCCACGCAAACGGTCACACGTAGTGTAGTTCCACGGGGACAAGTGTACAGTACTGTCACGTGTCACACGACGTGTTAACGTTCACCGCGTGTCACAGCACACGTGCACACGGGTTTAAAAGCCCCAACGGTACACGTGTCCACCCCAAGTGGTTTACACACGTTCACACGCAAACTGTCCACACGTGTCAAGCACACGTGTCACACTGTCCCGCACTACGTGTCCCCAGGGACTAAAAGTGTCACACAGTGCACCGCACTACGTGTCTCACACGTGTCACACGACGTGTCTCACGTGTCGCACTACGGTCCATGGACACGCCACGTGTCACCGCAGGTTTACACTCACACGCCAAAGGGGAAAACCACAAGTGTCACACCACGTGTCACCGCACTAGTGCACATGTCACACTGTCAACCACACGTGCACACGCACAACGTGTCACACAAGTGTCAACGCAGTGTCACCACGTGTCACACCACGTGTCCGCACGTGTCACACGCACAACGTGTCACGCACGTGTCACACGAAAAGGTACGACGGTTTACACGTGTCACACGCACTGTCCCACCACAACGTGTCACACACGTGTCACACGCACAACGGTCACACACTGTCACACCACAAGGTCACACACGTGTCACACGCACAAACGTGTACACCGTGTCACACGCACAACGGTTTTCCCCACGTGCACACGCACGTGCACCCGTGTCACACGACTACGTGTCACCCGTTCACACGACTACGGCTCACACGTGTCAAAACGCCTACTGCTCAACTGTCACACCACTACGGTCTCCCCTTCACACGCAAAACGTTTCCACACGTGTCACACGCCTAGTGTCCAGGGGCACACGCAACTGTCCACGGTCACACGTCACACGCACAACGACACACGCACGTGTCACACGCACGTGTCACACGCACGTGTCACACGCACGTGCACCGTCACACGCACAACGTGTCACACCAAAGTGTCACAACGCACACGCACAACGTGTCACAAGCACACGCCAAAAGTGTCCACACGTGTCCACACGACCCCAAAGTGTCACCGCAAACGTGTCACACCGGGTTTACACGCACAACTGTCCACACGTGTCCCCCCAAAGCAAAAAGTGTCAAACAACTGTCCCCACGCCCCACAACGTGTCACACACCTGTCACACGACAAGGTCACACACCCGTCACACCACAACGTGTCCAAAAACCCTGTCCAAAGCACAACGTTCAACACCTGTCACACGCACAAGGTCACACACCTGTCCACGCACAAAAGGGCACACACCTGTCACACGCACAACTTCACACACCTGTCCCACGCACAACGGTCACACAAATGTAAACGCACAACCCCCCTGTCCACACACGGTCACCCCCCCACGCACAAAAGTGTCACACACCTGTCACCGCACAACGTGTCAAACCCCCCTGTCACACCCCCCCAAAGTGGCAACACCTGTCCCCACGCCAAGGTCACAACCTTCACCGCACAAGTGTCACCACCGTCACACGCACAACGTGTCACACACCTGTCACCGCACAAAGTGTCACCACCTGTCACACGCACAAAGTGGGCACACACCGCACACCACAACGTGTCCCCAAACCCCGTCACCGCACAACGTGTCACACACCTGTCCCCACGCACAACGTGCACAACCCCGACACGCACAACGTGTCACACACCCTGCCCCGCACAACGTGTCCACACCCGTAAAGCACAACGTGTACACACCTGTCACACCACAACGTGTCCCCCATTTTCCCCCACACTGTCACATGCCCCACAAGTGTCACACACTGTCACCGCAAAAGGGCACACACCTGTCACACCACAACGTGTCACACACCTGCACACGCAAAGGTCACACACCCGTCACACGACAAGTGTCACACACCGTCACACGCACAACGTGTACACACCTTCACACGCCAAAAGGTCCCCACCCCGTCCAAGCACAAAAGTGTCACACACCCGTCCAGCACAACGTGTCACCCCACCTGTCACACGCACAACGGTCCCCCCACCTGTCACCGCACAACGTGTAACACCTTAACGCCCAAAAGTGTCACACACCTTCACACGCACAACGTGTCAAAACACCTGTCCACCCCAACGTTCACACACCTGTCACACGCACAACTGTCAACACCCGTCACCCCGCACAAGTTCACACACCTGTCAACCCAAAGGTACACCCTGTCACCGACAAAGTGTCACACACCTTCAACGCACAACGTGTCCACACCTTCCACGCACAAGGTCACACACCTGTCACAGCACAAAAAGTGTCCACCACTGTCACACGCACAACGTGGCACACACCTGTCACACCACAACGTTCACACACCTGTCACACGCACAAGTGTCACCACCCCGCACCGCAAACGGCACACACCTGTCCACCACAACGTGTCAACACCCGTCCACGCACAACGGTCACACCCGTCACACGCCAAAACGTGTCCCCAAAACCTTACACGCACAAAGGTCACACACCTGTCACACGCACAACGTGTCACACACCTGTCACACGCACAACGTGTCACACACCTGTCACACGCACAACGTGTCACACACCTGTCACACGCACAACGTGTCACACACCTGTCACACGCACAACGTGTCACACACCTGTCACACGCACAACGTGTCACACACCTTCACACGCAGTGTCCACACCGTCACACGCACAAGGTCACACAAACCCGTCACAGCCAACGTTCACACGCCCCAACGTGCACACACTGTCACACGCACAAAGTGCCCCCGCACCGCCCAACAACGCACAACGTTCACCGCACAACGTGTCACCCCCAAAATGTCACACGCACAACGGTCCACGTGCACCGACAACGGAAGTGCCCCACGCCAAGTGTCACACGGCCCCCCCCAACGTGTCACCCGGCCCCACAACGTGTAAACCACACGCACAAAGTGTCACACGACAACGTGTCACAGTTCACAGGCCACGTGTCACACGGCCACACCTCAACGGTCCACGTGCCCAGGCCCAACAACGTGGTCAACACCCCAAAAAAGCACCAAAATGTCAAAAAAAAAGTTTTCACAAAAAAGTGTCCCAAACCAAAAATTTCCACTTCCACACCCCCAAAAAAAGTCAAAACACTTTCAACGTGAAAAAGGGCGCAAAAATTCAACAAAATTGTCCCACAAATGTCCACATTTTATAAAAACACCTTTCACAAAAAATGGGGGTTAAAAACTACAAAAAACAAGGGTTGACAAGGGGGTTTTAAATACCCGGTACACACAACAAGGGGGCCTTGGGAAGGAAATAGAAGAAAGGGGAAAAGTTTTTGCCCAACAAGTTAGCCCGGGGATAAGGGGGGGATCTACATTGAAAAAAAGGTTTTAAAAGGGAACGGGCGGGAAAAAACGGCCCGGGAAAGGGGGGGGATAAACCCCCCCAACCCAAAAAAAGGAGTAAAAAGGCAAGGTGGAAAGCCAACCAAAACACACAAAAAAGGGGGTCACAAATTGAAAATGAAGCTCAATAAATTCCCAACTGGTTTGTAGGAGAAAAAAAAAAAATCAAAAAGGGAAAAGGAGGGGGATAGCCGGGAGAAAAAATAGTGAGGAGTAAAAATAGTTTAAGAAGTATTTTAATAAAATGGCTCCCAAAAAAAAAGGGGAAAAAAAATGGTAGGGCCATAAAGGGGGGGAAAAGCAAGTGAATTCCCCCGGGAAACCCAAAACCCTTGGGGGCAGAAACAGGGGTGTGCCAACAAGACAACACCCAGAAAGGGGAAACCCAGGTAGGGAGGCTTTACCCAATTTTAAAAAAGGGGCAAAAAGGGATTAAAAGCAACCCGGCCAACGTGTAATAGCAAATCAGGAGAAACAAAAAATGGGGGAGACCGGAAAAAACAGAAAAGAAAAAGGGTTTTGGGAAGGAAAATCCTGTGTCACAAACCTACTGAAGTTTTATGACAAGGTGACAGAAGTAAGACAAGAGAGGGAGGGGTGGATAGACTGCATTTTCTTGGACTGCAAGAAGGCCTTCGACACAGTTCCTCTCAAGAGGTTACTGCAAAAGCTAGAGGATCAGGCACACAACAGGAAAGGCACTGCAATGGATCAGAGAATACCTTACATGGAGGCAACAACGAGTCATGGTTTGTGACGAGGGGTCAGAGTTGGCGCCTGTGACAAGCGGGGTTCCACAGGGGTCAGTCCTAGGACCTGTGCTGTTTTTGGTATATGTGAATGACATAACAGAAGGAATAGACTCAGAAGTGTCCTTGTTTGCAGATGTGAAGTTAATGATGAGAATCAAATCTGTCGAGGATCAGGCAGGACTACAAAGAGGCCTGGACAGGCTACAAGCCTGGTCCAGCAACTGGCTCCTTGAGTTTAACCCTGCCAAATGTTAAAGTCGTGAAGATTGGGGAAGGGCATAGAAGACTGCAGACACAGTATAGTCTAGGTGGCCAAAGATTGCAAACCTCACTCAAGGAAAAAGATCTGGGGTGAGTATAACACCGAGCACATCTCCTGAGGTGCACATCAATCAAATAACTGCTGCAGCGTACGGGCGTCTGGCAACCCTTAGGATAGCGTCCGATACCTCAGTAAGGAATCGTTCAAGATTCTGTACACCATTTACGTCAGGCCCATACTGGAGTATGCAGCACCAGTTTGGAATCCACACCTGGTCAAGCACATCAAGAAATTAGAGAAAGTGCAAAGGTTTGCAACAAGACTAGTCCCAGAGCTAAGGGGATTGTCCTACAAAGAAAGGTTAAGGAATCAGCCTGACAACACTGGAGGATAGGAGGGTCAGGGGAGACATAAGCACATATAAAATACTGCGCGGAATAGACAAGGTGGACAAAGATGGGATGTTCCAGAGATGGGACACAGAAACCAGAGGTCACAATTGGAAGTTGAAGACTCAGACGAATCAAAGATGTTAAGAAGTATTTCTTCAGTAAGAGTAGTCAGACAGTGGAATAGCCTAGACAGTGATGTAGTGGAGGCGGGAACCATGCATAGTTTTAAGACGAGGTTTGATAAAGCTCATGGAGCAGGGAGAGAAAGGACCTAGTAGCAATCAAACAAGAGATGGGGCCAGGAGCTATGACTGGACCCCTGCAACTACAAATAGGCGAGTACAGGGGAATCGACTGGGAAAACCTGGAGCCACACAGGGGTCCCAAGAAATGGAGAGCCAAGATGATGGATGTGGTACTGGAAAACTTTATGCATCAACATGTTAAGGACACTACCAGAAAGAGAGGGGAGAATGAACCAGCAAGACTGGACCTTGTGTTCAACCTTAGCAGTTCAGACATTGAGGACATCACGTATGAGAGGCCCCTTGAAGCTAGTGATCACATGGCTGTGTTTTTGAATACGCAGTAGAATTACAAGTAAAGAGGGTAACAGGAGTTGGATGGGAAAAGTCAAACTATAAAAAGGGGGACTACACAGGTATGAGGAACTTCCTGCAGGAGGTTCAGTGGGACAGAATTGGCAGGAAAGTCAGTAAATGTAATGATGAAATACGTAACAACAAAATGTAGGGAGGCAGAGGAAAGGTTTGTTCCCAAGGGCAATAGAAATAATGGGAAGCGAGTCATTGGTTTACCCGAAGGTGTAGGGAGGCAAAAACCAAGTGCAACAGAGACTGGAAAAGACACAGGAGGCAAAGGATCCAGGAAAATAGAGAGACTAGTCAAGAGCCAGAAACGAATATGCGCAGATAAGGAGGGAGGCTCAGCAACAGTATGAAAACGACATAGCATCGAAAGCCAAGTCTGACCCAAAACTGCTGTATAGCCACATTAGGAGGAAGACAACAAAGACCATGTGATCAGGCCGAGGAAAGAAGGCGAGGAACTCGCCAGAAGTGATCAAGAGGTATGTGAGGTGCTCAACAAGAGATTTAAATATTTACAGTAGAGACAGGAAGGCCTCTGGGTGGACAGAACAGAGGGGGATGCCAACAAGGAATATACCAACAGGTGTTAGATGAAATACAACTGAGGAGGTGAAGAAGCTACTAAGGGAATGGGACCAGACATCTCCCCGTGGGTCCTTAGAAAGGGAGCAGAAATGCTGTGTGTGCCACTAACCACAATCTTCAATACATCCCTTGAAACTGGGCAACTACCGAGGTATGGAAGACGGCAAATTTAGTACCCATATTTAAAAAAGGAGACAGAAAAGAGGCACTAAACTATAGACCAGTGTCACTGACTGCATAGTATGCAAAGTAATGGAGAAGATTATCAAGAGGAGAGTGGTGAAGCACCTGGAACGGAACAAGAGTATAAATGCCACCCAGCATGGTTTTATGGAAGGCAAATCCTGTGTCACAAACCTACTGGAGTTTTATGATAAAGTAACAGAAGAAAGACACGAGAGAGAGGGGTGGGTTGATTGCATCTTCTTGGACTGCAAGGCCTTCGACACAGTTCCTCACAGGAGACTGGTGCAGAAGCTAGATCAGGCGCATATAACAGGAAGGGTGCTTCAGTGGATCAGAGAATACCTGACAGAGGCAACAACGAGTCATGGTACGTGATGAGGTATCACAGTGGGCAACTGTGACGAGCGGGGTCCCAGAGGGGTCGGTCCTAGGACCAGTGCTATTTCTGGTATATGTGAATGACATGATGGAAAGGTTAGACTCAGAAGTGTTCCTGTTCGCAGATGATGTGAAGTTAATGAGGAGAATTAAATCAGATGAGGATCATGTAGGGCTCCAAAGAGACCTGGACAGGCTGGACACCTGGTCCAGCAACTGGCTTCTCGAATTCAACCCCGCCAAATGCAAAGTCATGAAGATCGGGGAAAGACAAGAAGACAGCAGACGGAGTATAGGCTAGGTGGCCAAAGACTGCAAACCTCGCTCAAGGAGAAAGATCTTGGGGTGAGTATAACACCAAGCACGTCTCCGGAAGCACACAACCAGATAACTGCTGCAGCATATGGGCGCCTGGCAAACCTGAGAATAGCGTTCCTATACCTTAGTAAGGAATCGTTCAAGACACTGTACACCTTGTACGTCAGGCCCATATTGGAGTATGCAGCACCTGTTTGGAACCCACACTTGATCAAGCACGTCAAGAAATTAGAGAAAGTGCAAAGGTTTGCGGCAAGGTTAGTTCCAGAGCTAAGGGGAATGTCGTACGAAGAACGGTTGAGGGAAATCGGCCTGACGACACTGGAGGACAGGAGGGTTAGGGAAGACATAACATACAAAATACTGCGTGGAATAGACAAGGTGGACAGACAGGATGTTCCAGATAGGGGACACAGAAACAAGGGGCCACAATTGGAAGTTGAAGACCCGGATGAGTCAAAGGGATGTTAGGAAGTATTTCTTCAGTCAGAGTAGTCAGGACGTGGAATAGCCTAGCAAGTGAGGTAGTGGAGGCAGGAACCATACATAGCTTTAAGATGAGGTATGATAGAGCTCATGGAGCAGGGAGAGAGGACCTAGTAGTACTCAGTGAAGAAGCAGGGATAGGAGCCGAGTCTCGACCCCTGCAACCACAATTAGACAAGTACAATTAGGAGAGTACACGTCATATTTAATAATAATTTTCTTTACAAGTACATGTACAAGGTATACAGGCCTAACTGACATCAATGACATACTATATAGAAAGCCCCCTTCTTATGCAGAGCATTTCAGGCAAATTAGGTCAGTTTTGTCCCAGGATGCGATCCACACCAGTCAACGAACACCCAGGTACCCATTTTACTGATGGGTGAATACAGACATCCGGTGTAAGGAAACACGTCCGATGTTTCCACCCCTTCTCCGGGAATCGAACCCGGACCCTCGCCGTGTGAAGGGACAGCTTTTGCCACCAAGCCACGGGACACCACTATATGTGTCACACCTACACTTTATTATATATAAAAGGTGTAATTGACGCACCTTCAGTATCTTCAGCACTGGTGTCTACACCCTTTAAGGCAGCAGTAGTGTCCTCTATGCTATCCGTGAAGTTTTTATGCAAAACTTCTCCCTTAGCAACGACGATGTCTCCTACAATTTGCACCACTAGTACTGATATAACACAGACGGGCATAGTCCTACGCCACACGTCCCCAAGGGAGTAATCCATAGCTGCTATAACGAAACAGGCCCAATTCCCTAGGTAGAGGGGGTCAAGACAGAGCAGAGTCGTACATATCCACACACCACCACAGTCAGAGTCACACTGAGACTTCTCCGTCCCTGCTATTAGCCAAATTATGAGACGACTCTGATTGGTCGCCGATAAGAGCTGCGGGTTTTGACTGGTGGAGAAGCTAAGAAGGGGAGTTCTTACTGGTGGAGTCGCGTGTGTGCTAAGATGACAGCTTAGTACGGGAAGCACCAGCCTAACGCTCAGAAATGTGCTTTATGTTTGTTTACATCTTAAAACTTTCTTTTAAAAACTATCATTATATTATTTAAAGCAATATTAAACGATAACACAATGTAAATATACATAAACTCAGAATTATAAACAAACTACAATGTAGCTAGATAACATAGAGAAATGACTTATACACCAGTATAATTTATAAAACCCCATCAACACTTACAATAAATGACCCATTAATTTGAAATTATGTTATGTAAAAAACAGGTTCAGACTATGATTGGCCCTGCCATAGATACCTAGTGCAGTGGTGGGTGGTTAAGTAGGTACCTAGTGTAGTGGTGGGTGGTTAAGTAGGTACCTAGTGTAGTGGTGGGTGGTTAAGAAGGTACCGAGTGTAGTAGTGGATGGTTAAGTAGGTACCTAGAGTAGTGGTGGGTGGTTAAGTAGGTACCTAGTGTAGTGGTGGGTGGTTAAGTAGGTACCTAGTGTAGTGATGGGTGGTTAAGAAGGTACCGAGTGTAGTGGTGGGTGGTTAAGTAGGTACCTAGTGTAGTGGTGGGTGGTTAAGTAGGTACCTAGTGTAGTGGTGGGTGGTTAAGAAGGTACCGAGTGTAGTAGTGGGTGGTTAAGTAGGTACCTAGTGTAGTGGTGGGTGGTTAAGAAGGTACCGAGTGTAGTGGTGGGTGGTTAAGTAGGTACCTAGTGTAGTGGTGGGTGGTTAAGTAGGTACCTAGAGTAGTGGTGGGTGGTTAAGTAGGTAACTAGTGTAGTGGTGGGTGGTTAAGTAGGTACCTAGTGTAGTGGTGGGTGGTTAAGTAGGTACCTAGTGTAGTGGTGGGTGGTTAAGAAGGTACCGAGTGTAGTAGTGGGTGGTTAAGCAGGTACCTAGTGTAGTGGTGGGTGGTTAAGTAGGTACCTAGAGTAGTGGTGGGTGGTTAAGTAGGTACCTAGTGTAGTGGTGGGTGGTTAAGAAGGTACCGAGTGTAGTGGTGGGTGGTTAAGTAGGTACCTAGTGCAGTGGTGGGTGGTTAAGTAGGTACCTAGAGTAGTGGTGGGTGGTTAAGTAGGTACCTAGTGTAGTGGTGGGTGGTTAAGTAGGTACCTAGTGTAGTGGTGGGTGGTTAAGAAGGTACCGAGTGTAGTGGTGGGTGGTTAAGTAGGTACCTAGTGTAGTGGTGGGTGGTTAAAAAACATGGTACCTAGTGTGATGGTGGGTGGTTAAGAAGCAAGGTACCTAGTGTGATGGTGGTTAGGAAGAAGCAAGGTACCTAGTGTAATGATGGGTGGTTAGGAAGAAGGTACCTAGTGTAGTGGTGGGTGGTTAAGAAGCAAGGTACCTGGTGTGATGGTGGGTGGTTAAGAAGCAAGGTACTTAAGTGTGATGGGTGGTAAGGAAGAAGGATGGTACCTAGTGTGTTGGTGGATGGTTAGGAAGAAGGTACTTAGTGTGATGGTGGATGGTTAGGAAGAAGGTACCTAGTGTGGTGGTGGGTGGTTAAGAAGCAAGGTACCTAGTGTGATGGGTGATTAGGAAGAAGGGAGGTACATAGTGTGGTGGTGGGTCGTTAGGAAGAAGGTACCTAGTGTGCCGGTGGGTGGTTAGGAAGAAGGTACCTAATGTGGTGGTGGGTGATTAAGTGGAAGGTACCTAGTGTGGTCCTGCGCGGTTAGGAAGGTACCTAGTGTGGCGGTGGATAGTTAGGAAGGTAACTAGTGTACTGGTAGGTAGTTAAGAGGGTACCTAGTGTGGTGGTGGGTAGTTAAGAAGAAGGTACCTAGTGTGGTGGTAGGTAATTAAGAGGGTATCCAGTGTGGTGGTGGGTAATTAAGGAGAGTACCTAGTGTAGTGATGGGTAGTTACGAAGTAAGGTACCTAGTGATGATGGAGGGATAAGGAAAAAAGAAGGTACTTTTTGTGGTGGTAGGTAGTTAGGAAGGAAGAAGGTACCTAGTGTGGTGGGTAATTAGGTAGAAGGTACCTAGTGTTGGTGGATAGTTAGGTAGAAAGAAGGTACCTAATATGGTGGCGGGTAGTTAGGTAGAAGGAAGGTACCCAGTGTGAGGGTGAGTAGTTAGAAGGTACCTACCGAGCGTGATACTGGATACTTTAGTAAAAGGATGGTTTTTAACTGTGTTGGCAACACCACCACCTTGTACGTCTCTTCCGTAGGATAACGAAGATAACATATCCTCCCTCCACCCTCACTGACAAAACAGTAGTACATTTATTTAAGGAGAAGAGTTAAACCCATTAGGGGTTATACAATATCAGAAGAATGAGATATTTGAAGGATGTTTTAGGTCAACACGCCCGCTAACGGGTTCCAGAATACAGCTCCGGCTCACCGAATCAAGAGCCTCCCAGCATCAGAACTGTACTAATTATTCTCGTTGAGCAAATACATTACTATTATTTACATTGTCTCTACGTCCACATTACTATTATATTTGAAAATAAATGTTAAACATTTATTTAAGGAGAAGAGTTAAACCCATTAGGGGTTATACAATATCAGAAGAATGAGATATTTGAAGGATGTTTTAGGTCAACACGCCCGCTAACGGGTTCCAGAATACAGCTCCGGCTCACCGAATCAAGAGCCTCCCAGCATCAGAACTGTACTAATTATTCTCGTTGAGCAAATACATTACTATTATTTACATTGTCTCTACGTCCACATTACTATTATATTTGAAAATAAATGTTAAACCTGTATGGGTCACACACCTGAACAAATAAAATATAAGATTTATACTATATATATAGAGTAGTATCATTCTTAATCTGAAGCGTAACTATTGTATACCAAAAAATCATAAGATTTATTTTACAGCTCTAGCGTGAAAACTACTATTTGAAGACGAATTTCGCATCCCACTGGCTAATTTTTAGTGTATAGTGTATCACTTTCGGAACAGTGTTTTCCCATTCAATGATGATAATGATGACAGTGAAGGAGTGGTAGTAGGAAGCAGTCATATAGTGACAGTTAAGGGAGGGTGGTTGGGAGTAGTCATCATTTAGTGACAGTGAAGGGGTGGTGGTTGGGAGTAGTCATCATTTAGTGACAGTGAAGGGGTGGTAGTTGGGAGTAGTCATCACAGCATGACAACAAGGGTGACCTTGAAGATAATTGTGTTAATACACAGTCAGTATTACATTACTGGCCCCATGATGCTGCCCTCTTTCTCTAAATTAGTGACGGACTCCCTGCTACTGTGCCTGATTCCGTTACTTGTGGAAATAAATGGCATAAAATACCGACACAATGGAAATATAAACACATATGCGGTATAATGTGATCCTTTACTGACAACGTTTCGCCCACACAGTGGGCTTTTTTTTCAAGTCACAAACAGATCTGTTTGTGACTTGAAAAATCCCTCTGTGTGGGCGAAACGTTGTCAATAAAGGATCACATTGTACTGCATATGTGTTTATATTTCCGTTACTTGTGCTAGCTGGAGTCCTGGGGTGCTGAAGAATAAAATCACAAAACCGTGGCTGGAACAATTCACAAATAACCCGCACTTATGAGAGGAAACATCCTGAACCAATGTCAAATCAAAACAAGGCGAGAAAACGCAGAGAAGACCAGAAAATAGGTCGGGAGTAGAGGGAAGCAGCATTATTAGTAGTAGTATTAGTAGTAGTAGTAGTGGTGGTTATAGTATTATAGTAGTAGTAACAGTATTAGCATTACAGTAGTAGTAGTAGTAACAGTATTAGTATTACAGTAGTAGTAGTAACAGTATTAGTATTACAGTAGTAGTAGTAACAGTATTAGTATTACAGTAGTAGTAGTAGTAACAGTATTAGTATTACAGTAGTAGTAGTAACAGTATTAGTATTACAGTAGTAGTAGTAACAGTATTAGTATTACAGTAGTAGTCAGTATTTGTAACAGTATATAGTATTAACCAGTAGTAGTAGTAACAGTATTAGTATTACAGTAGTAGTAGTAACAGTATTAGTATTACAATAAAAGTAGTTATAGTATTTCAGCATTAGTAATTATACTATTATAGTAGTAGTATTTACAGTATTATAATAATAGTAGTTATACTATTTATTATAGTAGTAGAATTTGCAGGAGGAGAAGTAAAGAGGCAGTTATATCTGGGAATTACAACCATTATTACCACTACAGGCAGGGAGCACAGTGTCAGGGGCAGGCAGGCAGGGAGCACAGTGTCAGGGGCAGGCAGGCAGGGAGCACAGTGTCAGGGGCAGGCAGGCAAGGAGCACAGTGTCAGGGGCAGGCAGGCAGGGAGCACAGTGTCAGGGGCAGGCAGGCAGGGAGCACAGTGTCAGGGGCAGGCAGGCAAGGAGCACAGTGTCAGGGGCAGGCAGGCAGGGAGCACAGTGTCAGGGGCAGGCAGCAGGGAGCACAGTGTCAGGGCAGGCAGGCAAGGAGCACAGTGTCAGGGGCAGGCAGGCAGGGAGCACAGTGTCAGGGGGCAGAGGCAGGCCCGGAGAGCACAGTGTCAGGGGCAGGCAGGCAGGGAGCACAGTGTCAGGGCAGGCAGGCAGGGAGCACAGTGTCAGGGGCAGGCAGGCAGGGAGCACAGTGTCAGGGCAGGGCAGGCAGGGAGCACAGTGTCAGGGGCAGGCAGGCAAGGAGCACAGTGTCAGGGGCAGGCAGGCAGGGAGCACAGTGTCAGGGGCAGGCAGGCAGGAGCACAGTGTCAGGGGCAGGCAGGCAGGGCAGCACAGTGTCAGGGGCAGGCAGGCAGGGAGCACAGTGTCAGGGGCAGGCAGGCAGGGAGCACAGTGTCAGGGGCAGGCAGGCAGGGAGCACAGTGTCAGGGGCAGGCAGGCAAGGAGCACAGTGTCAGGGGCAGGCAGGCAGGGAGCACAGTGTCAGGGGCAGGCAGGCAGGGAGCACAGTGTCAGGGGCAGGCAGGCAGGGAGCACAGTGTCAGGGGCAGGCAGGCAGGCAGCACAGTGTCAGGGGCAGGCAGGCAGGGAGCACAGTGTCAGGGGCAGGCAGGCAGGGAGCACAGTGTCAGGGGCAGGCAGGCAGGGCAGCACAGTGTCAGGGGCAGGCAGACAGGCAGCACAGTGTCAGGGCAGGCAGGCAGGGCAGCACAGTCTCAGGGCGGGGAGGCAGGGCAGCACAGTGTCAGGGGCAGGCCAGGGGAGGGAAGCACCCGTGTCAGGGCAGGCAGGCAGGGAGCACAGTGTCAGGGGCAGGCAGGCAGGGCAGCACAGTGTCAGGGGCAGGCAGACAGGGCAGCACAGTGTCAGGGGCAGGCAGGCAGGGCAGCACAGTCTCAGGGGCAGGCAGGCAGGGCAGCACAGTGTCAGGGGCAGGCAGGTAGGGCAGCACAGTGTCAGGGGCAGGCAGGTAGGGCAGCAGTGTCAGGGGCAGGCAGGCAGGGCAGCACAGTGTCAGGGGCAGGCAGGTAGGGCAGCACAGTGTCAGGGGCAGGCAGGCAGGGCAGCACAGTGTCAGGGGCAGGCAGACAAGGGCAGCAAAAGTGTCAGGGGCAGGCAGGTAGGGCAGCACAGTGTCAGGGCAGGCAGGTAGGGCAGCAGTGTCAGGGGCAGGCAGGCAGGGCAGCACAGTGTCAGGGGCAGGCAGGTAGGGCAGCACAGTGTCAGGGGCAGGCAGGCAGGGCAGCACAGTGTCAGGGGCAGGCAGACAGGGCAGCACAGTGTCAGGGGCAGGCAGGCAGGGCAGCACAGTGTCAGGGGCAGGCAGACAGGGCAGCACAGTGTCAGGGGCAGGCAGACAGGGCAGCACAGTGTCAGGGGCAGGCAGGCAGGGAGCACAGTGTCAGGGGCAGGCAGACAGGGCAGCACAGTGTCAGGGGCAGGCAGACAGGGAGCACAGTGTCAGGGGCAGGAAGACAGGGAGCACAGTGTCAGGGGCAGGCAGACAGGGAGCACAGTGTCAGGGGCGGGCAGACAGGGAGCACAGTGTCAGGGGCAGGCAGACAGGGCAGCACAGTGTCAGGGGCAGGCAGACAGGGCAGCACAGTGTCAGGGGCAGGCAGGCAGGGCAGCACAGTGTCAGGGGCAGCCAGGCAGGGCAGCACAGTGTCAGGGGCAGGCAGGCAGGGCAGCACAGTGTCAGGGGCAGGCAGGCAGGGCAGCACAGTGTCAGGGGCAGGCAGGCAGGGCAGCACAGTGTCAGGGGCAGGCAGGTAGGGCAGCACAGTGTCAGGGGCAGGCAGGCAGGGCAGCACAGTGTCAGGGGCAGGCAGGCAGGGCAGCACAGTGTCAGGGGCAGGCAGGCAGGGCAGCACAGTGTCAGGGGCAGGCAGGCAGGGCAGCACAGTGTCAGGGGCAAGCAGGCAGGGCAGCACAGTGTCAGGGGCAGGCAGGTAGGGCAGCAACATGTCAGGGGCAGGCAGCAGGCAGCACAGTGTCAGGGGCAGGCAGGCAGGGCAGCACAGTGTCAGGGGCAGGCAGGTAGGGCAGCACAGTGTCAGGGGCAGGCAGGCAGGGCAGCACAGTGTCAGGGCAAAGGCAGGCAGGGCAGCACAGTGTCAGGGGGAGGCAGGCAGGGCAGCACAGTGTCAGGGGCAGGCAGGCAGGGGCAGCACAGTGTCAGGGGCAAGCAGGCAGGGCAAGCACAGTGTCAGGGCAGGCAGGTAGGGCAGCACAGTGTCAGGGGCAGGCAGGCAGGGAGCACAGTGTCAGGGGCAGGCAGACAGGGCAGCACAGTGTCAGGGGCAGGCAGGCAGGGCAGCACAGTGTCAGGGGCAGGCAGGCAGGGCAGCACAGTGTCAGGGGCAGGCAGGTAGGGCAGCACAGTGTCAGGGGCAGGCAGACAGGGCAGCACAGTGTCAGGGGCAGGCAGGCAGGGAGCACAGTGTCAGGGGCAGGCAGACAGGGCAGCACAGTGTCAGGGCAGGGGGCAGGGCAGCACAGTGTCAGGGGCAGGCAGGTAGGGCAGCACAGTGTCAGGGGCAGGCAGACAGGGCAGCACAGTGTTAGGGGCAGGCAGACAGGGCAGCACAGTGTCAGGGGCAGGCAGGCAGGGCAGCACAGTGTCAGGGGCAGGCAGGCAGGGCAGCACAGTGTCAGGGGCAGGCAGGTAGGGCAGCACAGTGTCAGGGGCAGGCAGACAGGGCAGCACAGTGCCAGGGGCAGGCAGACAGGGCAGCACAGTGTCAGGGGCAGGCAGACAGGGCAGCACAGTGTCAGGGGCAGGCAGGCAGGGCAGCACAGTGTCAGGGGCAGCAGGTAGGGCAGCACAGTGTCAGGGCAGGCAGACAGTGCAGCACAGTGTCAGGGGCAGGCAGACAGGGCAGCACAGTGTCAGGGGCAGGCAGACAGGGCAGCACAGTGTCAGGGGCAGGCAGACAGGGCAGCACAGTGTCAGGGGCAGGCAGGCAGGGCAGCACAGTGTCAGGGGCAGGCAGGTAGGGCAGCACAGTGTCAGGGGCAGGCAGGCAGGCAGGGCAGCACAGTGTCAGGGGCAGGCAGACAGGGCAGCACAGTGTCAGGGGCAGGCAGGCAGGGCAGCACAGTGTCAGGGGCAGGCAGGCAGGGCAGCACAGTGTCAGGGGCAGGCAGACAGGGCAGCACAATGTCAGGGGTAGGCAGGCAGGGCAGCAGTGTCAGGGGTAGGCAGGCAGGGCAACATAGTGTGAGGGGCAGGCATGGAAACACAGTGTCAGGGACAGGCAGGTAGGGCAGCACGGTGTCAGGGGCAGGCAGGCAGGGCAGCACAGTGTCAGGGGCAGGCAGGCAGGCAGGCAGGCAGGCAGGCAGGGAAGCACAGTGTCAGGAGCAGGCAGGCAGGCAGGCAGGGAAGCACAGTGTCAGGAGCAGGCAGGCAGGGCAACACAGTGTTAGGAGCAGGCAGGCAGGCCGGCAGGCAGGCAGGGAAGCACAGTGTCAGGGGCAGGCAGGCAGGCAGGCAAGCAATTAGGCCGGAAGCACAGTGTCAGGGGCAGGTAGGCAGGGCAGCACAGTGTCAGGGGCAGGCAGGCAGGGTAGCACAGTGTCAGGGGCAGGCAGTCAGGCGGGCAGGCAGGAGGGAGCGAGCTTCGCTAAGAGATGAAGCGACGTGTTCAGTGTAATAAACAGTAGTCACACCAACCTCTGTATACTAATGAACAAGCAGAGGCGCTACAGGCAGTCCTAGCCTGGTGCTTCTGCTGTCTGCCTCCACTTATCTGCTTACATGTTTGCTGGAAGTGGTCTTGGCCTCCTGCTTTTGCTGCTGGTGTCTGCTACTGCAACTTCTGCTGCTCTTGTCTTTATGCAGTTTCTGCTGCTGTTGTCTGGTTGTGCAGCTTCTGCTGCTGGTGTCTGCTGTTGCAGCTTCTGTTACAGCTTCTGCAACTGGTGTCTGCAGTTGCAGTTTCTGGTGAGGCTTAGGTACAGCTGCTGGATCTACTGTCTGGGTTAAGGTACAGCTGCTGGATCTTCGTGCTTGAGGTTTCCTGCCATCATTCCCTGAGCAATAGTGTTCACGTACTGGCTCCAACTATTTTATCATACATACAGTCCCAGTTCAATTATAGTATAGCAGTCCTAAGTTCAGTCATATAACAGTCCAAGTTCAGGGTATGTAGCTTCCCAAGTTCATTATATAGCAGAATACATAATCCTCGGAGAAGTGTCCTATCACATGTTCAGTGGTGCATATTGTGGGAGTTATATGAAGGTTTTGCAGGCAGGTGTTGTGGGGTCACTCAGGGAATGTTGGGTCATCGTTACCCTGGCAGACCTTCTTCATTTGTATCTACTGTCTTAGTCTGTATGTTGTTGTTGTTGCTGCTGCTGTTGCTACTCCTAGTGCTGCTGCTGCTGCTATTGCTGCTGCTGTTGCTACTCCTGGTGCTGCTGCTGCTGCTGCTGTTATTGCTGCTGTTTTTGTTGTTACTGCTGTTGCGGGTGTATACTGCTGTTTGGCAGCCGTATTGCTGCACTGTTGTTGCTGCTACTGGTGATGTTGTTTTTGTTGTTGTTGCTGCTGCTATGCAGAGGAAATTACGGTGTGAGAGTTGCAATGTAGTCTCTGGCCAGGACAAAGAGTGAGTTTTATAAAAATAATAATCAAACTAAGGTTACACCCGAACGGGTCATACAACAAAAGGTGAGTCTGAGGATATATGAACATTCACTTATGTACTGGAGACCCTAGGTATTAAACTGGCTCGTTGCACCCCAGGGGGAAGTGCGAGAACACCTGACACAGCTCAAGGAAGCATTATCAAGGGCATCAGGGACTGAATTAAGTGCCAGGTTAAAGTGGTATGAAGGATGCGGCTGGAGGTGAAGCTGGCAGTGGAGGATTCTATGAGTAAACAGAATCATCCAAAGGACAAACCCAAGTACGAGGCCAGAACTACAGCTAGTGATGGTAGAGTTGTACCTACAAATGGGGAAAAAACAGAAGGCCGAGGTCCTGAAGACATGAAGCAGCGTATAGAAGCCCTGACGGAGTTGATGAGAGAATCACGACAATTAAGTCCTGGGGCGCAAGTTCGGTTACACCAAGTACTGGTGCTGACTGGCGTAGAAAGTCAAGAGCGAACAAGATTCAAAGGAAAACTTCTCCGCCAGCCTTCGTCGGGTGTGGACCTCTCTCGCCTGAGTATCAGTGACAAATTTCCCCCGTTCTCACTATGACGCTTGTCCTCATCCACTTTGCCTGCGGGGCAGCCTACCGGAGGGGCACCTATTCATCGGCTTACTTTTAGCCAGCTCCATTTTTTCCGATCTGCGGATAATTCTTTATCGGTCTTTGGTGGGAAGCCGGTCACTGAACTCAGGTGGGAGTGTGGGCGTCCCTCTCTGCTGAGGTATGGCAAGGGGGTCCACCGGATCTAATTGGAAACTTCAAGTTTCTATCTCCATTTACAAAGGAACTTTTGTTCCTTTTTCTTTCATCGCCCAGTCTTGGGCAACGAATCTTCCTCGTACCATCGAGAAACCGGGCTCGATACGGCTTATGCTGTCAGTGGCCCTGATAAACCCAACAACAACAACAACAACAAGATTCAAAGGAAAGTGTACCTGTGTGGTAAGACTTGTCACACACCAGCTCAATGCTGGTATCAAACTACAGTACTTGAGCCAGGGAGCCGGAAAGATAAATAAATTAAACAGGTGCCCGAAGGAAGGTCATAGGTAAAGACTGAAGCGGAAAACATATATGTTCTGCTGGAAGAAGCCCACTAGTAGAGGTGAACCACATGGGCTCTACTGGTGGAGTTAAGTGCCTCACTAGTACGGAGGACACCAATGGCCCCCAGGATGCGACCCATAAGTCATCTAACACCCAGGTACCCACTTACTGCCAGGTGAACAGGAGCAGCAGGTGTCACGAAACATACCCAGCGTTTCACAGGTGCCGAGATCCATCCTAGCTCCTCAGTGTGTGCTTGTGGCAATTGTTAAAACCAGCACGACCCAATCACACGACAATAAAACATAAGAACGAAGGAACACTGAAAGCCTACGGCCCAGTGTGACAGGTTCCAAGTCCCACACGGCTTAAGCCAATGCCCCAACCTAGTCAGTAGGCACATTGAGTTAAGGGGAAACACTGGCACGACTGTTAGCACAAGCTATCAGTTAACTCCACCACCCACTTCTATCTCAAGACAAACATGTTAACATATCACCTCAACCGACACAGTGTATCAATATCACCTCAAACGAACAGGTGAACATATCACCTCACAAGGCTATCATTTTTACGGCCCTATTAGACTGGGCGAAAAGTTTGGTCAGTGATGCTGAATATAATGAGACTCCAAGACACTATCTGATTTGCGGTGAAGAACCTAAAACTTTTCAACTCTCGCAGTTCTTGGGATTTCTCGGCATTTCTAGTATATTCCTAGTTGACTTAACTTTATAGGGTCCCTTCCGTTATTTTCTTTTGATCTGACTGTTATCATCTTTGCTTATTGAGGTTTCGATACTGTATGTATAATCTATGTATGGTATGTATGCTCTCAGTATGCATTTGAAGTATGTCATTTGTAGATGTTGTACTCACCTATCTGTACTCACATATTTGTGGTTGCAGGAGTCGAGACATAGCTCCTGACCCCGCCTGTGCAATGATCGCTACTGGGTCTTCTCTCTCCCTGCTCCATGAGTTTTATCATACCTCGTCTTAAAACTATGTATGGTTCCTGCCTCCACCACGTCACTTGCCAGACTATTCCACTTCCTGACAACTCAGTGACTAAAGAAATACTTCCTAACATCTCTTTGACTCATCTGAGTCTTCAACTTTCAATTGTGACCCCATGTTTCTGAGTCCCATCTCTGGAACATCCTGTCTCTGTTCAATTTGTCAATTCCTCGCAGTATTTTGTATGTCGTCATCATGTCTCCCCTAACCCTGCCTGTCCTCCAGTGTCGACAGGCCGATTTCCCTTAACATTTCTTCGTACGACATTCCCCTTAGCTCTGGAACTAGCCTTGTTGCTAACCTTTGCACTTTCTCTAATTTCTTGACGTGCCTGATCAAGTGTGGGTTCCAAACAGGTGCTGCATACTCCAGTATGGGCCTGACGTACACGGTATAGTCTTGAACGATTCCTTACTGAGGTATCGGAACCGCTATTCTCAGGTTTGCCAGGCGCTCATACGCTGCAGCAGCTATCTGGGTGATGTGCGCCTCAGGAGATGTGCTTGGTATTATACTTACCCCAAGATCTTTCTCCTTGAGTGAGGTTTGCAGTCTTTGGCCCCTTAGCCTGTACTTCGTCTGCGGTTTTCTTTGACCTTCCCCAATCTTCATGACTTTGCACTTGGTGGGGTAATACTCCAGGAGCCAGTTGCTAGACCAGGCTTGCAGCCTGTCCAGATCGCTTTATAATCCCACTTGATTCTCATTGTTTGAATTCTTCGCCCTAGCTTCATATCGTCGGCAAACAGGGACACCTCTGAATCTGTCCTTCCGTCATGTCATTCACATATACCAGAAACAGCACCGGCTCTAGGACTGATCCCTGTGGAACCCCGCTCGTCACAGGCACCCATTCTTGACACCTCGTCACGTACCATTACTCGTTTCCTTCCTGTCAGGTATTCTCTGATCCATTGCAGTGCTTTTCCTGTTATTCCTGCCTGCTCTTCTAGATTTTTCCCTAATCTCTTGTGTAGAACTGTGTCGAAAGCCTTCCTACAGTCCAAGAAAATGCAATCTACCCCTCCCCCCTCTCTCTTGTCTTACTTCTGTCAACTTGTCGTAAAACTCCAGTAGTTTTGTGACACAGGATTTCCCTTCCCTGAAACTGTGCTGGTTATCGTATATAATCTTATTCCTTTCTAGGTGTTCCACCACTGGTCTGTAGTTTAATGCTCCTTGTCGGTCTCCTTTCTTAAAAATTTAGACTACATTTGTTGTCTTCCACACCTCAGGTAGTCGCCCTATTATCTCCCCTTCCTTCCTCAGCCTGATTACCTGATCCTTGACTATTGTTTTCCTCCTGACGTGGTTATACAACAGCTTTGGGTCAGATTTGGCTTTCGATGCTTTGTCAATCTCGTATTGCCGCTAGGCCTCCCTCCTTATCTGTGCATATTCGTTTCTGGCTCTTCGACTATTTTATTGTTTTCCTGGGTCCCCCCCCCCTCTCTCTCTCTCTCTTATACACAGGGTTTGACAAGGTTAGGTTAAGGATCTCTAGCTTTATTGACAAGCTATTTACAGGTTAAGGATTCCTAACTTTATTGACAAGCTAAGAGCTGTTACCTACATCAGCTCATTTGAAAACATTTTTATTGTTATGAAACATACAAGTATTTTTATTGTTATGAAATATACAGGTAGGGAACAGGATGAAGTTGGAGTCATCTGTGGGCCAGCATTTTCATTTGATCAACTGACTGTATCTCGTTGACATCATAATGCTGTATGAATGTGTTCCAGATACGAGTCATCCTGGGGATAAATGATCTCAGATGAAGTGAAGTTCTGTAGAAGGGTACAGCCAGAGTGAAGCTGCTGCTTTCTGCCCGTCTGGTATAGAAGCTTGCTTCTCGCTGTCCTCGAAGTGGATCCAAGTGTGGTACTTTGACAATACTGGACTTGTGCATAACAGTAAGGCCACCCATATCCCTCCTGTGTTGAAGGCTCTGCTGAAATGACAGATCTATCCAGGATGGGTCCAGGCGAGAGATGAGACGTTTTGCTCTGTTCTCTACTCTGTCAAGCAGTCGCAGATGAGAGGGGGGACAGGCAAACCAAGAAAGTGAAGCATACTCAAGGTGTGAGCGTACTTGTGTCTCATACAGAATCTTGCAACCCCTACTGTCAAGCAGATGCTCTCTCTCTCTCTCTCTCTCTCTCTCTCTCTCTCTCTCTCTCTCTCTCTCTCTCTCTCTCTCTCTATGTACTCACCTAGTTGTGGTTGCAGGGGTCGAGTCTCAGCTCCTGGCCCCGCCGCTCCGTGAGCTTTACCATACCTCTTCTTAAAGCTAGGTATAGATCCTGCCTCCACTACATCACTTCCCAGGCTATTCCACTTCCTGACAACTCTGTGACTGAAGAAATACTTCCTGACATCCCTGTAGTTCATCTGAGTCTTCAACTTCCAACTGTGACCCCCTGTTGCTGTGTCCCATCTCTTGAACATCCTGTGTGTGTGTGTGTGTGTGTGTGTGTGTGTGTGTGTGTGTGTGTGTGTGTACTCACCTAGTTGTACTCACCTAGTTGAGGTTGCGGGGGTCGAGTCCGAGCTCCTGGCCCCGCCTCTTCACTGATCGCTACTAGGTCACTCTCCCTGAGCCGTGAGCTTTATCATACCTCTGCTTAAAGCCATGTATGGATCCTGCCTCCACTACATCGCTTCCCAAACTATTCCACTTACTGACTACTCTGTGGCTGAAGAAATACTTCCTAACATCCCTGTGATTCATCTGTGTCTTCAACTTCCAACTGTGTCCCCTTGTTACTGTGTCCAATCTCTGGAACATCCTGTCTTTGTCCACCTTGTCAATTCCTCTCAATATTTTGTATGTCGTTATCATGTCCCCCCTATCTCTCCTGTCCTCCAGTGTCGTCAGGTTGATTTCCCTTAACCTCTCCTCGTAGGACATACCTCTTAGCTCTGGGACTAGTCTTGTTGCAAACCTTTGCACTTTCTCTAGTTTCTTCACGTGCTTGGCTAGGTGTGGGTTCCAAACTGGTGCCGCATACTCCAATATGGGCCTAACGTACACGGTGTACAGGGTCCTGAATGATTCCTTATTAAGATGTCGGAATGCTGTTCTGAGGTTTGCTAGGCGCCCATATGCTGCAGCAGTTATTTGGTTGATGTGCGCTTCAGGAGATGTGCCTGGTGTTATACTCACCCCAAGATCTTTTTCCTTGAGTGAGGTTTGTAGTCTCTGACCCCCTAGACTGTACTCCGTCTGCGGCCTTCTTTGCCCTTCCCCAATCTTCATGACTTTGCACTTGGTGGGATTGAACTCCAGGAGCCAATTGCTGGACCAGGTCTGCAGCCTGTCCAGATCCCTTTGTAGTTCTGCCTGTGTGTGTGTGTGTGTGTGTGTGTGTGTGTGTACTCACCTAGTTGTACTCACCTAGTTGAGGTTGCAGTGGTCGAGTCCAAGCTCCTGGCCCCGCCTCTTCACTTGTCGCTACTAGGTCACTCTCCCTGAACCGTGAGCTTTATCACACCTCTGCTTAAAGCTATGTATGGATTCTGCCTCCACTACATCGCTTCTCAAACTATTCCACTTCCTGAGGTTGCAGTGGTCGAGTCCAAGCTCCTGGCCCCGCCTCTTCACTTGTCGCTACTAGGTCACTCTCCCTGAACCGTGAGCTTTATCACACCTCTGCTTAAAGCTATGTATGGATTCTGCCTCCACTACATCGCTTCCCAAACTATTCCACTTCCTGACTACTCTGTGGTTGAAAAAATACTTCCAAACATCCCTGTGATTCATCTGTGTCTTCAACTTCCAACTGTATCCCCTTGTTGCTGTGTCCCATCTCTGGAACATCCTGTCTTTGTCCACCTCGTCAATTCCTCTCAGTATTTTGTATATCGTTATCATGTCCCCCCTATCTCTCCTGTCCTCCAGTGTCGTCAGGTTGATTTCCAAACCATACCACGGGCGAGGATAGAACCCGCAATCAGAGAGTCTCGAAACTCCAGACCGTCGCGTTAGCCACTGGACCAGCTAGCCACAATAAGATTCGTCCAACTAGGTATATTTCTACACCATAGGAAGGTTGGCATAGGCACCACTGTGACCACAAATGCAAGTTTTTACAGACGAATCTCCAGCTAGCGTGGCCGTGACGAACTCTAGCTCAAGTCCCCTCAAAGCCGTTAACAGTTGGACGAATCTTATTGTGGCTAGCTGGTCCAGTGGCTAACGCGACGGTCTGGAGTTTTGAGATTCTCTGATCGCGGGTTCTATCCCCGCCCGTGGTATGGTTTGTTTGCAATCGTGTCATTACGATTTCGTGAGTCAGGTTGATTTCCCTTAACCTCTCCTCGTAGGACATACCTCTTAACTCTGGGACTAGTCTTGTTGCAAACCTTTGCACTTTCTCTAGTTTCTTTACATGCTTGGCTAGGTGTGGGTTCCAAACTGGTGCCACATACTCCAATATGGTCCTAACGTACACGGTGTACAGGGTCCTGAACGATTCCTTATTAAGATGTCGGAATGCTGTTCTGAGGTTTGCTAGGCGCCCATATGCTGCAGCAGTTATTTGGTTGATATGCGCTTCAGGAGATGTGCCTGGTATTATACTCACCCCAAGATCTTTTTTCTTGAGCGAGGTTTGTAGTCTCTGGCCCCCCTAGACTGTACTCCGTCTGCGGTCTTCTTTGCCCTTCCCCAATCTTCATGACTTTGCACTCGGTGGGGTTGAACTCCAAGAGCCAATTGTTAGACCAGGTCTGCAGTCTGTCCAGATCCCTTTGTAGTTCTGCCTGGTCTTCGATCAAATGAATTCTTCTCATCAACTTCACGTCATCTGCAAACAGGGACACTTCGGAGTCTATTCCTTCCGTCATGTCGTTCACAAATACCAGAAACAGCACTGGTCCTAGGACTGACCCCTGTGGGACCCCGCTGGTCACAGGTGCCCACTCTGACACATCGCCACGTACCATGACTCGCTGCTGTCTTCCTGACAAGTATTCCCTGATCCATTGTAGTGCCTTCCCTGTTATCCCTGCTTGGTTCTCCAGTTTTTGCACTAATCTCTTGTGTGGAACTGTGTCAAATGCCTTCTTGCAGTCCAAGAAAATGCAATCCACCCACCCCTCTCTCTCTTGTCTTACTGCTGTCACCATGTCATAGAACTCCAGTAGGTTTGTGACACAGGATTTCCCATCCCTGAAACCATGTTGGTTGCTGTTGATGAGATCATTCCTTTCTAGGTGTTCCACCACTCTTCTCCTGATAATCTTCTCCATGACTTTGCATACTATACATGTCAGTGACACTGGTCTGTAGTTTAGTGTTTCATGTCTGTCTCCTTTTTTAAAGATTGGGACTACATTTGCTATCTTCCATGCCTCAGGCAATCTCCCTGTTTCGATAGATGTATTGAATACTGTTGTTAGGGGTACATATAGTGCCTCTGCTCCCTCTCTCAGGACCCATGCAGAGATGTTATCTGGCCCCATTGCCTTTGAGGTATCTAGCTCACTCAGAAGCCTCTTCACTTCTTGCTCGGTTGTATGTACTGTGTCCAGCACTTGGTGGTGTGCCCCACCTCTCCGTCTTTCTGGAGCCCCTTCTGTCTCCTCTGTGAACACTTCTTTGAATATCTTGTTGAGTTCCTCACATACTTCATGGTCATTTCTTGTTGTCTCTCCTCCTTCCTTTCTTAGCCTGATTACCTGGTCCTTGACTGTTGTTTTTCTCCTGATGTGGCTGTATAACAGCTTCGGGTCAGATTTGGCTTTCGCTGCTATGTCGTTTTCATATTGTCGTTGGGCCTCCCTTCTTATCTGTGCATATTCATTTCTGGCTCTATGACTGCTCTCCTTATTCTCCTGAGTCCTTTTCCTTTTATATTTCTTCCATTCCCTAGCACACTTGTTTTTTGCCTCCCTGCACCTTTGGGTGAACCATGGGCTCATCCTGGCTTTTTTCATTAGTCCTGTTACCCTTGGGTACAAACCTCTCCTCAGCCTCCTTGCACATTGTTGCTACATATTCCATCATCTCATTAACTGGCTTTCCTGCCAGTTCTCTGTCCCATTGAACCCCGTTCAGGAAGTTTCTCATTCCCGTGTAGTCCTCTTTCTTGTAGTTTGGCTTCATTCGTCCTGGCCTTCCTGCTTTCCCCTCCACTTGTAGCTCTACTGTGTATTCGAAGCTTAAAACCACATGATTGCTGGCCCCAAGGGGTCTTTCATATGTGATGACCTCAATATCTGCACTACTCAAGGTGAATACTAGGTCCAGTCTTGCTGGTTCATCCTCTCCTCTCTCTCTCTTGTAGTGTCCCTTATGGGTTACCTGGAGGTTACCTGGAGGTTATTCCGGGGATCAACGCCCCCGCGGCCCGGTCCATGACCAGGCCTCCCGATGGATCAGGGCCTGATCAACTAGGCTGTTACTGCTGGCCGCACGCAGTCCGACGTACGAGCCACAGCCCGGCTGATCCGGCACTGACTTTAGGTATCTGTCCAGCTCTCTCTTGAAGGCAGCCAGGGGTTTATTGGCAATTCCCCTAATGCTTGATGGGAGGCTGTTAAACAGTCTTGGGCCCCGGACACTTATGGTGTTTTCTCTTAGTGTACCAATGGCGCCCCTACTTTTTATTGGCGGCATTTTGCATCGCCTGCCCAGTCTTTTACTTTCGTAGGGAGTGATTTCTGTGTGCAGATTTGGGACCATTCCTTCCAAGATTTTCCAAGTGTAGATTATGATATATCTCTCCCTCCTGCGTTCCAACGAGTACAAGTCAAGTGCTTCCAAGCGTTCCCAGTAGTTAAGGTGCTTGACAGAACTTATACGTGCAGTAAAGGATCTCTGTACACTCTCTAGATCTGCGATTTCACCTGCTTTGTATGGAGATGTTAATGTACAGCAGTATTCCAGCCTAGAGAGAACAAGTGATTTGAAAAGGATCATCATGGGCTTGGCATCTCTCGTTTTGAAAGTTCTCATTATCCATCCTATCATTTTCTTTGCACGTGCGATCGTGGCACTGTTGTGATCCTTGAAAGTGAGATCCTCAGACATTACTACTCCCAGGTCCCTTACATTATTTTTCCGCTCTATTGTATGGCCGGAGTCTGTAGTATACTCTGTTCTAGTTATTATCTCCTCCAGTTTTCCATAACGGAGTAGTTGGAATTTGTCCTCATTGAACATCATATTGTTTACCGTTGCCCACTGGAAAACTTTGTTTATATCTTCTTGGAGGTTAACCGCGTCCTCAGCAGATGACAGCCTCATGCAGATCCTAGTATCATCCGCAAAGGATGATACGGTGCTGTGGTGTATATCTCTGTTTATGTCTGATATGAGGATAAGGAATAAGATGGGGGCGAGTACTGTGCCTTGTGGAACAGAGCTCTTCACTATGGCAGCCTCCGATTTAACTCTGTTGACCACTACTCTTTGTGTTCGATTTGTTAGGAAGTTGAAGATCCATCTCCCCACTTTCCCAGTTATTCCTTTAGCACGTATTTTATGGGCTATTACGCCATGATCGCATTTGTCAAATGCTTTTGCAAAGTCTGTGTATATTACATCTGCATTCTGATTTTCTTCCAGTGCATCCAAGGCCATGTCACCATGTCATAGTGATCCAGTAGTTGTGAGAGGCAGGAGCGACCTGCCCTGAACCCATGTTGCCCTGGATTGTGCAGATTTTGGGAATCCAGGTGATTTGCAATCCTGCTTCTTAGCACTCTTTCAAAGATTTTTATGATGTGGGACGTCAGAGCTATTGGTCTATAGTTCTTAGCTAATGCTTTTCTGCCACCTTTATGGAGCGGGGCTATATCCGTTGTTTTAAGTGACTGTGGAATTTCACCCATGGTACATGGTACATGGTACATGGTACATGAAGTTTTCCAGTACTACCTCCATCATCTTAGCCCTCCATGTATCTTGGCCCCCATGTGGCTCCAAGTTCTCCCAATCGATCTCCTTGTGGTTAAAGTCACTTATGATCAGGAGCTTTGCCCTGCATGCATGAGCTCTTCTGGCCACTGCAGCCAGTGTGTCAACCATCGCTCTATTGCTCTCGTCATACTCTTGCTTTGGCCTCCTGCTGTTCTGTGATGGGTTATACATCACTGCAATTACCACCGTGGAACCTCCAGAGTGAAGCGTTCCCGCTATGTAATCGCTTGTTTCTCCGCTGTCTCCTCTCTCCAGCTCATCAAAATTCCATCGGTTTTTGATCAGCAGTGCCACTCCTCCACCCCCCCTGTTCCCTCTGTCTTTCCTCAGGATCTGGTATCCCGTTGGAAAGATGGAATCTGTTATCATACATGTAAGCTTGGTTTCTGTGAGAGCTATGATGTCCGGTGATGCCTCTTTGACTCTTTTGTGCCACTCCTCCCACTTATTTGTTATTCCATCAACGTTTGTGTGTGTGTGTGTGTGTGTGTGTGTGTGTGTGTGTGTGTGTGTGTGTGTGTGTGTGTGTGTGTGTGTGTGTATGTGTGTGTGTGTGTTAGTTACCATTTTGTCCAAGGCACATGTCGATTAGACACTAGGCCTGTTGTGTATGTGTGTGTGCATATCTCTGTGTGTGTGTGTGCATATTTCTGTGTACATGTGTATATCTTGTGCATGTGTATATCTGTGTGCGTGTGTATATCTGTGGGTGTGCGTGTGTATATCTGTGGGTGTGCCTGTGTGTGTGTCTGTAGTGTGTGGTGTGTGTGTGTAGTATGTATGTATGTATGTTGTATGTATGTATGTATGTATGTATGTATGTATGTATGTGTGTGTGTATGTATGTATGTATGTATGTGTATGTATGTATGTGTGTATGTGTGTATGTATGTATGTATGTATGTGTGTGTGTGTGTGCTCGCGCGTGTGTTGTGATGGCAGTGCAGATCTTCTGTACACTGGCTGCCTCACTGACTAAAAATTGGAATTTTATACGGCCACAGTATGTGTGTGTGAGTGTGTGTTGTGGTGCAGACCATCCCTAGACCGCCTCGTTCACTTGTTTTATCGCTGTAAACATTCAAATAAATTTTAAACAGCTATATGAGGCTTTTTTCTCTGCCACTCCAAGAAAAATAGTATTCTAAAAATAGGTTGGGCAAGTACTTGAGTGGATGTGAGCAGAACCTGCCTAGAATGGACCAGTAGGCCTACTGCAGTGCTCCTCCTCTATGTTCTTACAAAGATAAGAGAATTAGATGAGAAAATATATAATTCCCAATCTCCAGTGCAAGAGACTGGAATAGTGCAGAGTGCGGCATATGTTTGTAATCCAACTCTTTATCAACACTGAATATATATTGTGTAGCAGAAGAGGCAGTCAGAAGTTATGACATGGAACTCTGTTTAATATAAAGGTACTATAAATTGACTATATTAAAAGTAATGGTACTCTCAAGTGACTATATTAAAGGTAATGGTACTCTCAAGTGACTATACGGTGTAATGGCACTCTTAATGACTCCATTAAATATAATGGCACTCATGACCTTCACAAGGAGAGTAAGGAGATGAGATGTGAACTTTTTTTAGTTGCAGACTGTGCAGCGAGGTGTTCCCAGTTGCTCCTTAGTCACAATAATAACTGTTTGGGCTCGTTTTCCAAAGCTGTGTGTGTGTGTGTGTGTGTACTCACCTAGTTGTGGTTGCGGGGATCGATTCACAGCTCTTGGCTCCGCCTCCTCAACTGGGCGCTACTAAGGCACTCTTCCCGCTCCGTGAGGTTTATCATACCTCTTAAAGCTATGTATGGATCCTGCCTCCATTACATCACTACCCAGACTATTCCACTTCCTGACAACTCTGTGACTGAATAAATACTTCCTGACATCCCTGTAGTTCATCTGAGTCTTCAACTTCCAACTGTGACCCCTTGTTGTTGTGTCCCATCTCTTGAACATCCTGTGTGTGTGTGTGTGTGTGTACTCACCTAGTTGTTGTACTCACCTAGTTGAGGTTGCGGGGGTCGAGTCCGAGCTCCTGGCCCCGCCTCTTCACTGATCGCTACTAGGCACTTTTCCCGGACCGTGAGCTTTACTACCTCTGCTTAAAGCTATGTATGGATCCTGCCTCCACTACATCGCTTCCCAAACTATTCCACTTACTGACTACTCTGTGGCTGAAGAAATACTTCCTAACATCCCTGTGATTCATCTTCAGTCTTTAGTTTCCAACTGTGTCCCCTTGTTACTGTGTCCATCTCTGGAACATCCTGTTTTGTCCACCTTGTCATTCCTCTCAGATTTTGTATGTCGTTATCATGTCCCCCTATCTCTCCTGTCCTCCAGTGTCGTCAGGTGATTTCCCTTAACTCTCCTCGTAGGACATACCCTTAGCTCTGGGACTAGTCTTGTTCAAACCTTTGCACTTTCTCTAGTTTCTTTACATGCTTGGCTAGGTGGGGTTCCAAACTGGGCGCATATCCATATTATTTGGCGCCTAATCGTATACGATATACAGGGCCTTTAACGATTCCTTATTAAGATGTTCGGTAATGCTGTTCAGGCTTTGCTAGGCTGCCCTAATATGCGTGCAGCATGTGATTTTGGTTGATGTGCGCTTCAGAAATGTGCACCTGGTAGTTAGTTATTCAACCCAAGATCTTTTTCCTTGAGTTAGGTTTGTAGTCTCTGACCCCCTAGACTGTACTCCGTTTGCGGCCTTCTTTGCCCTTCCCCAATCTTCATGACTTTGTGTGTGTGTGTGTGTGTGTGTGTGTGTGTGTACTCACCTAGTTGTGGTTGCAGGGGCCGATTCACAGCTCCTGGCCCCGCCTCTTCAACTGGCCGCTACTCAGGCACTCTTCCCGCGCCGTGAGGTTTACCATACCTCTTCTTAAAGCTATGTATGGATCCTGCCTCCACTACATCACTACCCAGGCTATTCCACTTCCTGACAACTCTATGACTGAAGAAATACTTCCAAACATCCCTGTGATTCATCCGAGTCTTCAATTTTCAACTGTGACCCCTTGTTGCTGTGTCCCATCTCTGGAACATCCTCTCTCTGTCCACCTTGTCTATACCTCTCAGCATTTTATATGTCGTTATCATATCCCCCGTATCTCTCCTGTCTTCTAGTGTCGTCAGGTAGATTTCCCTTAATCTCTCCTCGTAGGACATACCCCCTTAGCTCCGGGACTAGTCTTGTTACAAACCTTTTCACTTTCTCTAGTTTCCTTACATGCTTGGCTAGGTGAGGGTTCCAAACTGGCGCTGCATATTCCAGTACGTATGAGCAAGTCTCCTGCCCCTGCCCACCTAATAGTATGTTAGATAAAATGACACATGTGCAACTAATGGGACATTTTATTGTGGCAATGTTTAGCTCTCCAGGAGCTTTGTCAAACGGCTTGACAAAGCTCCTGGAGAGCGAAACTTTGCCACAATAAAATATCCCATTAGTTGCACATGTGTCCTTTTACCTAATATATTGTCGGTTAATCTACCAACATTATTGCACCTGATAGTAAACAGGTACCTAGTGATTATTCGTAAAGGACCAAAGGAATCCAACATAAATATACCACACTTACAGGCTCTTCTTGGATTATTTACCTTCCTGGGTTAATAATCCTAAGTCGACGACGCAGTCTTCCTTGACTTAAAACCACCGCCCACCCTGGAAGATGGTAATATTATCCCAAGTAATAGCAACTCCAGTCCTACTATAAGATAATCTATAGTTTCAATATATTCAATTAAAAGCAAAAAGAGACTGAGGTTGAAGTCGCAAGGGATTCGAAGACTGGCCCAAAAGGTTCCATTCAAGTATACAGAAGATTAGGGACAAGATTGGCCCGCTTAAAAGCTACTCGGATCAGCTCACTGACAGTGATAAATGTGTAGACCTTTAACACTTATTTCCTCTCAGTTTTTACGCAGAAAGATACTCACGAAATTCCAGAAATAATAAATTATGTAGAACAGGACGAAAATAAGTTATGCACGATCAAAGTCACTAGTTGAAGATTAAGACACACGTGCAACAGCTGGGTGCCTTGAACAGTTGTAATCTGACTGTGTTGCTCTTGTCGTTCGGAGTGACTCCCTGTTTTCAGTTCTCACCGCAGACTTTTTTTTTAATTACTGGGAGGACGGGTGGTTATGATATACCAGTAACGTGTGCATTACTGAAAATGTATACCTACCTACCTACCTGGAGAGCATTCCGGGGATCAATGCCCCCGCGGCCCGGTCCACGACCAGGCCTCCCGGTGGATCAGGGTCTGAACAACGAGGCTGGTACTGCTGGCCGCAAGCAATCCAATGTACGAACCACAGCCCGGCTGATCCGGCACCGTCTTTAGGTATCTGTGAGTCAACAGTAAGTGATGTTATTCCTGTTTTATGAATCAACGGTGAGTTATATGAGTGCTGTATTCTTGTTATGAGTCAATATGAGTGCTGTATTCTTGTTATGAGTCAATATAAGTGCTGTATTCTTGTTATGAGTCAATATGAGTGCTGTATTCTTGTTATGAGTCAATATAATGCTTATTCCTTGTTATAGTCCAATATGATGCTAGTATTCTTGTTAGGAGAGGTGCGGGATACCAAAACTGTTGTCTCCAGAGGGCTGAGGAAGGGTTTTTAGGTGGTTCGGAACATGTAGATGAAATGGAGCGAAACAGAATAACTTCAAGAGTGTACATCTGAAGTGGAAGGAAGGCGGGGATGTTTCGGCCTAGGAAGGGTTGGAGGGCGGGGTAAAGAGTTTTGTGTGCGAGGGCTTGGACTTCCAGCAGCATGCGTGACGTGTTTGATAGAGTGAATGGAGACAAAAGTTTTTAATACTTGACGTGCTGTTGGAGTGTGAGCAAAGTAACATTTAATGAAGGGATTCAGGGAAACCGGCAGGCCGACCTTGAGTCCTGGAGAATGGGAGTACAGTGCCTGCACTCTGAAGGAGGGTGTTAATGTTGCAGTTTAAAAACGTAGTGTAAAAGCCTCCTCTGCAAGACAGTGATGGGAGTGAATGATGGTGAAAGTTTTCTTTTTCGGCCACCCAGCCTTGGTGGGAATCGCCACGTGATAATAATAATAAAATAAAAAAGAACATAAGAAACATAAGAAACATAAAAACGAAGGAACCCTGGTTCGAAGGGCCTACTGGCCCATGCGAGCAGGTCCAAGTCCCTACCGGCTTAAGAGCCAAGCACCCAACCTAGTCAGGTCAGGTCACATAGATTTTAAGGGAGGAACACGGCAAACCAGACCTTGTTAGCACAAGCTATCAGGTCTAACACACACCACATCCCACATCCACTCAATGTATTTTTATCCAAACCTATTTTTAAAGCTACACCAACGTTCTGGCCTCTATAACCGGTACTTGGGAGTTTGTTCCACTCATCCACACTCTATTACCAACCATACTTCCTATATCCCTCCTGAATCTGTTTTTTTCCAACTTAAAACCATTGCTTGCGAGTCCCTTGTCTAGGCTAATATTTTCAGCACACTATTTACATCCCCTTTATTTAATTCCTGTCTTCCACCTTATAAACCTCAATAATATCCCATCCCCCTGATTCTACGTCCTTTTCTAGAGATGCAGTTTCAGGGCCCTATCTATCCTCATAGGGAAGGTTTCTGATACATGATCATCTTTGTCAGCCTCCTTTGTACATTTTCCAGAGAAATTTATATCCATTCAGTAATACGGTGACCAAAACTGTGCCGCATAATCTAAAATGAGGCCTAACCAAGGAAGTATAGAGTTGAAGAACACCAGAAGGGACTCTATTATTATGCTTCTTGATATGAAGCCAAGGATTCTATTAGCTTTATTGCGAACACTTATGCCACTGTTTGGTCTTGGTTTCAGATTACGCTAACCAGAACCCTAAATCTTTTACCAATCGAATATTAAGATCATACATTATTTAGTTATATGTGCATGTTATTGTCCTGGTCCAACATTTAGAAACTTTGCATTTGTCTATTTAAACTGCATCTGCCACTTCTCCACACTGCATCAGTCTATTCAAATCTTCCTGGAGTTGCTCAATGTCCTCTTCAAATGAATTCGACGGCCTATTTTGGTGTCATCGCAAACTGCCGAAGTCGCTCTTATGCCCTAATCTATGTCTTTATGTAGATAGTGAATCGCAGGGGGCCCCAACACTGACCCCTGGGAACACCGCTCGTGACGCTCCCCACTCTGATTTCTCCCCATTTATGCAAACTCTCGTGCTGCCTATTTGTTCAACCATGCTCTATCCAGAAAAAATTACTCCCTCCTATTCCATTGCTTTAAATTTTCCTCAATAGTCTCTAGATTGGGACCCTGTCAACAGCCCTTACTGAAGTCTATAATACACAATATCATATTCATTACCCTGATCTAACCTCCTCAAATACCTTAGTAAAAAAGTTTAATAAATTCGTAGGCATGGAACGCCCCTTTGTAAAGCATGCTGAGATTCGTTGATTAATTTATCTTTATCAAGAGCTACGAACTGCCTCGGCAATCATTGATTCCATAAAATTTTCCCACTAAGGAGTTAGGCTTATTGTTCTATGTTTTCGAAGCTAAGGACCTGTCACCTGTTTTTGAAAATAGTATCACATTTGCTCATTTTCCACATATCTGGCATCCCAATGCAGTTTGAGGAATGTTAAAAGATTAGCCAAGGTGTGCTAAGCTCCTCTTTACATTCCTTTAGGAACCCTTTGCATACAGTTCATCAGGCCTTGGATTTGTTGTTTTAATTTATCTATTTGCCTAAGGACCCGATGTCACATCTTGTGACCCTAATCGTGCACAGAGTTGTATTAATCGGCCTGTTCTACATAATTATCATTACAGAAGATCGCTGGTATCCTCCTGTGTAAAAATCTGAGAGGAAGTTATGTGTTAAAAATCTACACATTCCTTATCACTGTCAGAGAGCTACCCGAGGAACGTTTGAGTGGGCCATCTGTCCCTATCTTACTTCTGTTACCTGAAAGAATCCTTTTTGGGTTAGTCTTTCGATTCTCTTGCAACGTTAACCTCATAATCCATTTTTGCTTTTCTAATTCCCTTCTTCTCTATTTCACTCTTAACTGCAATAATCGATTTCTTAATTGCCACCTTCCTCTTTTGATTTGCCTATATATGCCTCTCTTTGACCAATCAGATATTTTAATCTTATTTGTCATCCATTTAAGGATGCATTTTTGTTTGTCTGATTTCCCTATTTGAACATAATTTGACTGAGCAGCTAGAAACTATGCCCTGGTAAAGCATGCATATCGCAACCACACCACCTACCTACCCTATCCAGTCATTTCCAGTTTCACCCACCTAAGTAAATTTTTCAGTCCGTCTGAATCCCAACGAAAGTCAGGGACGAGACCTTGATTGCCTTATAAGGGAATTGCCATATATGTTAAAACTGATGATTTGTGATCACTCTGCCTTCTCCCCCAAGCTCCATCATTACCTCAAAGATTATTAATTATGTTTCCCCTACTGGCAAGAACCCATCAAGGAGGTAATTTTCCCCTAGTTGGCTCTGTCACAAACTGTTTTAAAAAAATCCTGATCGTATCAGAAAGTCGCCACCCACCTAAATTTCCTGTCAAAATTGCCTCCAGTCATATCTGTCTATGAGTTGAAATCTCCCATTAGCACAACAAGTTTCGTATGAGTAGAGCTTTACGCATTTCCGTCCCAAAGAAGTTTACTGCACGCCCCTATCAAGATTTGGCCGCTGTAAATCCACACCCAAAAATATAGTTTTCCTCGGCCCTCGAGAATCCTGTTACCAAACAGATTCAGTGCTGACGCTTCTATTTAATATCTTTCTAACACACATTTTATATTGTCTCTGACATACATCTCTACTCCACCACCTTTCCTGTAGACCCTGTCATGTGAATAATGTATAGCCTTGTATGTGAACATTCAGAGGGCATCACTCTAACTTTCAGATTGAGCCAGGTCTCTGTTATAGCAATAATATCTAATGTTTCCTGCACTTCAATTAATCTTTAGCTCATCTATCTTATTTCCTAACACTCCTGCTATAGTATAGTAAACCTGAAGGGACTATCCCCTTCTGCCCCTCTCTTCCCCCATTGTTTGCTGACCTGTTGCTATTTCTTTATTTATAAACTTATGCTGAATATGCCTTTTAACATTTAATGTTTCCAACCCTAGTGTTGAACCTGCTTGTTTCCCCACACCACACCATATACCTCTATCTCCCATCACATTTTAAAATCAAGCTTTCACCAATGGCCTTCTCATCGAGTCTGCAAGTGCTACCACCCCTGCCCCAGTAAGAATGAACCCCATCCCTTGCTACATATCATGTTTCCATAAAAGTTGTCCAGTTTTCAATGAATGGATTGCAATCTCCTTGCATATCTGTCACGCCAGCAATTTACACATTGCCCTAGACATCCATTCATTTCCGCTACTCCCCTTCTAGGCAAGATGCTACCTATGATTGGGAACCCTCCCTTAGACTTAAGGGAAATCTAATAGCGACCTGTACTTATCTAGCAGCTCCTTCCCGTCCTACCCTTCCCATATCATTCCCACCAGCACTGTAGACAGCTAATGGGCTTTGTTCCCATTACCCTGACATGATTATTATCCAGTAATGTTGACCAATTCCCCCACACCAGCTCCAGGGAAGCACACTCTATCTCTCATCTTCTTACCATACAAAAAGCAACGGTCAACATATCTTACCTGAGAGTCACCAACCACAAGAATTGCCTTACCTTCATTAGCTTGGGCAGTAGTACCCTTAACCTTCACTGCCACAGAAGTAACATTCATTCCTGTGAAGAACAGAGAAGCGATTTCCTACCTTCAGATCTTCCACTCTTAACTTTCCTTACTCTGATGCTCCTCCCATTACTGTGAACAACATACAGCCACTTGTACAGGTGTCTGGGCTGCACCTCAACTGCTGGTAGCCGTTGCGACCACCCCACCTACAGCCGTCCTCACAGTTAGAGACAGACTGCACCTCACTGCAAGAAGCCTCATACCCCACATCTTCCAACCACCTCACCCCTCTCTCCCAGGCCCATTGAGGTGGACTCTTCAGCCTCCTAATCACCGCAGGGGGGGGGGGGGGTGGCTGGAGAAGCAAGACCACTCTCCTCAACTCTCCAACCTCAGTTTTAAACACGTCAGAAGCAAGCCCCGATCATCGGCCTCATCATGACCCTGCCTGGCACCAGAACACCCTGCCACTGCATAACCCTAATAAACCTACAACCCCATTTCCCCCCTAGGCAGTAAAAAAACAAAAATCTGAAAAGGGTTTGCAACAAGACTATCCCAGACTAAGGGGTAGCCCAACGGGAGGGGTTTTAAGGGGAAATCGAAGAACAAAGGAACACGCAAAGGCCTACGGGCCCATGTGGGGCAGTCCAAGTCTCCTACCGACTTAACCAATGCACCCAACCTAGTCAGGTCAAGATTGAACCTATCAGCAATGGGAATCTTTTTCAGGAAACTTTCCCCCACACAGTGGTTTCATCAGCCCAAATCAAAGAGGAAGGGGGTAAAGAGGGGAGAAAGGGGTAATCATCCTCAACCGGGATCAGTTTAATCCAAAAATCTCAAGATTGAGGGACTTAACCACGACCCGGGTTGAGGGACTGAACCTCATTCTCCCCCCCCCTCTTTTACGCCTTCCTCTTTGTATTTGGACTGATAAGCCACTGGGCGAAACTTTTCCTGAAAAAGATTCCCATTCTGCTAAGTTCTCAAATTTTCAACTTGTCGGTTTTTCAAACCATTCATCCAACTAGTCATCAGGTCACATTACTTAAGGGGAAACGCAACCGACCTGGAGCACAAGCTATCAGAAAGAAAAAGGACACAAGTGCAACAATTGACATTTTTTGGGAAACTTTTTCGCTCTCCAGGAGTTTTATCAACCCATTACAAAAAATACAGGGACCAGAGGAAAAAAAGGGCTCAGAGGGGTAATACTATGGGGTACCATTTTCATGTTCACTAGTGGAAGTATAGAAAGTAGTATATAGTAGTAGTGGGGGATGACAAAATAATACGAATGTAAGCAATTAATTCGTACATAGTAAAAGGGTATAAAAACATTTCTTGGGGGAAAAAAAAATAGGTTGGAAAATATAAACTGAATAGCGGTTGTTTTTGTGTTCACTCTCTGTGTTGTGTATATAACAGAGAACATGTGAGGCAGGGTTTTCTGTTTTCAGGAGATCTTGCTAAGACTTCGGGATGGGAAGCGCCGTTTTTTTTTGTTTTAAAAAATTTGAAACACGATCAGGGTGATTCAAGGCACTTGCGTGTGCGGGAAATTTGTTTCTTTTTTTCACTAATTTGGGCGTCTCTAATTTTTATAAAATGATTGGGGGGAATTTTTGGTGTTGACACAGGGGTTTTTAAGTTTTCGTTCCCCACATCGTATAATTTTGCTGTAGGGGGAAAGACAACTTAAAAAAACGCCTTTTACAACACCGAAATTCCACCAACACTTAAAAATTCAAGACGCCCAAATTTGTGTAAAAAAAACTAATTTTTGCACACGCAAGTGCTTGAAACAGAAGATCCTGTTTCGAATACAATTTAAAAAAACAACCACTTCACCACTCCGAATCTTAGCAAAATCCTCCTAAAAAATAAAAACCCTCCCTCACATATCTCTCCCTTTTTAAATAACAAAGCCAGAGAGTAACACTGAAACAAACCCGCCTCATTCCAGTTTTTTAATTTTTCCAACCCATTTTATTTACCCCAAATAATAGCTTTTTTATCCTTTACTCATTCAATTAATTGCCTCCTATCGTTTACTTTTGTCACTACCCCTACACTACTACTACTACTACTTAAAATTTTTAAAAAGAAAAAAAAAGGGGGGGGGGGGTTTTAAAAAACCCCGGGGGGGAAAAAGGGGAAAGGGGGGGGGAAAAAAAGGGGGGAAAAAAAAAAAAAGGGGTTTTTGGTTTTCCTTCCCTTTTTTTGGGGGGGGGGGTTTAAAAGGGGGGGGGGGGGTTTTTGGGGTTTGGGGGGGCCCCTTTTTTTTTTTTTTAAAAAAAAAAAATTTTTTAAAAGGGGGGGGGGGAAAAATTTTCTTTTAAAAATTTGGGGGGGGGAAAAAATTTTTTTTTGGGGGGTTTAAAGGGGAAAAATTTTTTTTAAAGGAAAAAAAAAATTTGGGGGGGGGGGGGAAAAAAAAAAAAAAAAATTTTTTTTTTTTTAAAAAGGGGAAGGGGGGGAAAAAAAAATTTAAAAAAAAAAAGGGCCCTTTTTTTAAAAAAAAAACCCCCCCCCCCCCTTTTCCAAATTTAAAAAAAACCCAAAAAAAAAAAAAAAAATTTTTTTCCCCAAAAAAAAAGGAAAAAAACCCCCTTTTTTTTCCAAAAAAAAAAAAGGGGGGGTTTTTTTTCCTAAATTTTTTTTGGGGTTTTTTTTTTTAACCCCCCCCCCAAAAAAAAACCCCCTTTTCCCCCCCTTTTCCCCCCTTTTTTTTTGGGGGAAAGGGGCCCAAAAAAAATTTTTTTTTAAAAAAAAACCCCAAATTTTTCCCAAAAAAAATTTTTTTTGGGGGTTTTTCCCAAAAAAGGGAAAAACCAAATTTTTAAAAATCAGGTCCAACCACACCCACCCACCCCCCCCTTTTTTTTTTTTAAAAAAAAAAGGGTTTTTTTTAAAAAATTTTTTTTTTTTCCCCTTCCCCCCCAAAAAAAACCCCCCCCTTTTTTTTTCCCCCCCAAAATTTTTTTTAAAAAAAAAGGGGGGGCCTTTTAAAAATTTTTTTTTTTCCCCCTTTTTTATTCCTGTTTTCCCTTTTTTTCCCCAATCATACCCCCCCTAATTCTATTTTTTTGGGGCAGATTCAGGCCCTTAGTCTATCCTCATAGGGGAAAGGGTTTTTGATACATGGGGCAACTTTGGCATCCTCCTTTTTACATTTTCCAGAGCATTTAATCCATTCTGAAAAAAAGGTACCAAAACTTCCATAACTAAATGAGCTAACCAAGGATGATGAGTGAAGAACAACCAGGACCCTTTTATTTATGCTTCTTGAAAAACCCAAAAGGTTCTTACTTATTGCAAACATTTGCACGTTTCTTGGGTTTCAGATTACGCTAACCAAAACCCTAAATCTTTTCGCAATCCGAAATTAAATCACTTTATTTATTTATAGTGCAGGTTATTTCCTTCCAACATTTGAACTTTGCTTTTGCTATATTTAAACGCATCTGCCACTTCTCCGACCACTGCATCATCTTTTCAAATTTTCCTGGAGTGAAAATGTCCTCTCAGAATAAATTTCGACGGCCTATTTTGGTGCATGGGAAAACTTGCCGATGTCGCCTTTATGCCCTCATCAATGTCTTTTATTAGATGTGAACAGCGGGGGGGCCCAACACTGACCCCGGTGGAACACCGCTCCGCGCTTCCCCACTCTGATTTCCCCCAAAAATTTTTTCAAATCCTGTTCCTTTTTTGTCACCTCCCTCATCCAGAAAAAATTTCTCCCCCTATTCCATGTGTTTTAATTTTTTCCTCAACATCTTAGTGGGACCCTGCCCAAACCTAACTGAAGTCCTAACCAAAATAAATTTCATTACCATGACTCCTCCTCAAATACCTTATGAAAAAATTTAATTTAAATTCGAAAGGCGGGAAACGCCCCTTTGAAAAAACCATGCTGAGATTCGTTGTTTAAATTTTTATGCTTTTAAAGGGTGGCTCGAACTGCCTCGGCAATTATTGTTCCATAAATTTTCCCACTAGGGGGGTTGGGCCCTTTTTGGGTCTATAGTTCAAGCTAAGACCTGTCACCTGCTTTAAAAAAGTACACATTTGCCATTTTCCCTTTTCTGCACTATGCCATTTGAGGGAAATTTGAAAAATAGCCAAAGGTTTTCTAAACCCTCTTTTTCATCCTTTTGAAACCCTTTCATACAGTTCATCAGGGCCTGGGATTTGTAGGTTTTTAATTTATCTATTTCCTAAGACCAGCACTTGGACCCAATCGTGCACATTTTTTGTATCGTCCGTTTTTTACAAAATTTATCATTTCGGGAAAATCGCTGGGATCCTCCTGTGAAAAACTGAGAGGGAAATATGTGTTAAAAATTCTAACATTTTTTCCCTTTTCACTGTCAGTGAGCGAAACCCCCAGGAAATTTTTACTGGCCTTTTGTCCCGACTTTCTTCTGTAACCTGAAAGAATCCTTTTGGGTTAGTCTTCGAATCTTTGGCAACTTTAACCTCATATCTCTTTTTGCTTTCTAATTCCCTTTTTATTTCTCTCTTTAACTGAACAATCGATTTCTTAATTACCCCCCTCTCCTCCTTTTGATTTGCCTATATATCCTCTCTTTTGTCCAATCAGATATTTTAATCTATTGTTCATCCATTTAGGATCATTTTTGTTTGATCTGATTTCCCTATTTGGAACATAATTTGACTGGGGCAGCTAGAACTATCCCCTGGAAAGCATCATATCGGCAACCATACCACCTACCTGACCCTTAGTCAGGTCATTCCAGTTCAGCCCACCTAAGTAATTTTTCAGTCCTATGAAATCACCCAAAGGGCGAAAGTCAGGGACGGAGACTTGATTGCCATTATTAGGGAATTCCATGATATATTAAAACTGAGTGATTTGTGATCACTTTCCCCAACCCTCATCATTAACCTCAAGATTATTAATTAGTGTTTCCCTACTGGCAAGAACCAAGCCCAAGGAGGTTATTTCCCCTAGTTGGCTCTGTCACAAACTTTTTTTAAAAAACAATCCTGGATCGTATCAAGAAAGTCACCTGACCCTAAATTTCCTTCAAATTGCCCAGTCAATCTGTCTATAGTTTGAAATCTCTCATTAGCCAACATTTTCGTATGTAGATGCCTTACGAATTTCGTCCCATAGAAGTTTACTGCACTCCCTTTCAAGATTTGGGGGCCCTGTAAATTACACCCAAAATTAGTTTTTCTCGGCCCTCGAGAAGCTGTAACCAAACAGATTCAGTGGCTGACGCTTCTACTTTTATATCTTGTCTAACACAACAATTTAAATTGTCTCTGACATACATCGCTACTCCACCACCCTTCCTGTTGACCCTGTCAGTGTGGAATAATTTATAGCCTTGTATGTGACATTCAGAGGGCATCTCTCTATCTTTCAGATTGAGCCAGGTCTCTGTTATAGCAATAATATCTATGTTTCCTGCACTTACAATTAATCTTAGCTCATCTATCTTATTTCTTACACTCCTGCTATTAGTATAGTAAACCTTAAGGGAGCTAGTCCCTTGCTGTCCGCTGCTGTCCCCCTTTGTTTGCTGACATGATCTATTGTCTTTATTTATAACTTCATGCTGAATGCCTTTTATACTTTTAAACTGTTTCCAACCCTAGTGTTCCCAACCTGCTTGTTTCCCACACACACCCATAACCTTATCTTCTATCAGTTTAAAATCATGGGCATTTCACCAATGGCCTTCCCCCAATTGAGTTTGCAAGTGCTACCACCCCAGCCCCAGAGAGATGTACCCATCCCTTGCATACATATCATGTTTGCCATAAAAGTTGTTCCAGTTGTCAATGAATGGGATTGCAAGTTCCTTGCAGTATCTTGTCTAGCCACAATTTACACCAATTGCCCTAGACAACCATTCATTTCCTACTCCCCTTCTAGGCAAGATGCTACATAAAGATTGGGACCCCTCCCTTAGACTTTTGAAATCTATAGCTGACCTGTACTTACCTAGCAGCTCTTCTCTCCTACCCTTCCCAATATCATTTCCACCAGCACTGATACAGATAATGGGCTTGTTCCCATTACCTGACAGATATTATCCACCTGTTAACTATGTCCCCAACACCAGCTCCCGGGAAGCACACTCTATCTCTCATCTTCTTTTTCCTATTACAAAAAGCACGGTCAATATATCTTACCTAGAGTCACCAACCACAAGAATGCGCTTACCTCTGTTAGCAGGGCAGTAGTACCCTTACCCTTTACTGGCCACTGAAGTACATTCATCCTGAAGAACAGAGAAGCGATTTCCTTCCTTCAGATCTTCACTCTTAACTTTCCTTACTCTGATGCGCCTCCCATTACTGTGAACCACTCGCCACTTGTAGCAGGGGCTGGACTGCACCTCACTGCTGTAGCCGTTGCTACCTCCCCACCTACAGCCTCCTCACAGCGAGAGACAGACTGCACCTCACTGCTAGAAGCCTCATTCCCCACAACTCCAGCCACCTCACACTCTCTCCCAGACCCATTGAGGTGGACCTTCAGCCTCCTAATCTCCTCCTGGAGAAGCAAGACCTCTTCCTTCAACTCTCCAACCTCAATTTTTAAAACACTGCAGAAGCAAGCCATGCTTTGTAACTGTCCACGCTAATCCCCAAAGCAGCTCAGGGTCTGTGACCTCACGTGACGACTGACCACTGAACACTCACAACTTGTCCAATACCACTGCCGAGTCAATATAAGTTCTGTATTCTTGTTATGAATCAAAAATTATTTAGAATTTAGGGTTTTGCTACGCAGGGCGAGTTTTCTAATCATTCACTTATCTTATGAGCACATATAAAGCCATAAATTCAGTATGGGGAAAGCCACTCTTCCTTTGAGTAAATATACCACCATAAAGACACAACATTGTTGGCAATATAAACTGTGACCTCGGATAATACAACATTCAGGTGGAATAACCTTCACTTATCTTTATTTAATGCCTACAAATGCCCTATTTAAATAAATATTTTACACGTAGGTTACAACCGCGCTAAAAATTTTATAAAAAATTAAATTTAATTGTGTTTGTGTTCTTGCTGCTTCAAGGCTTCATCTCCTTCAGTCTGATCCACTATAAAAGTCACCATCTTCAGTATTACATAAACAAAGCACATGATGAGCTAACCCTATTTCAGTAAAGATATCCAGTTGTTACACCTGTTTCTTAGTCCTCACCTCGTAACATCCCAGTTGTTACACCTGTTTCTTAGTCCTCACCTCGTAACATTACTATTGTTGTTATTATGGTGAGAGAAGTGAGTTAACATTGTAAAATTTGTGAACATGTTGAAAGCAGTGACTAACATTATATAATTACTGAACATGTTGCGAGCAGTGACTAATAGTGTATAATTAGTGAACATGTTGAGAGCAGTGACTAATAGTGTATAATTAGTGAACATGTTGCGAGCAGTGACTAATAGTGTATAATTAGTGAACATGTTGCGAGCAGTGACTAATAGTGTATAATTACTGAACATGTTGCGAGCAGTGACTAATAGTGTATAATTAGTGAACGTGTTGAGAGCAGTGACTAATAGTGTATAATTACTGAACATGTTGCGAGCAGTGACTAATAGTGTATAATTACTGAACATGTTGCGAGCAGTGACTAATAGTGTATAATTAGTGAACATGTTGAGAGCAGTGACTAATGGTGTATAATTAGTGAACATGTTGAGAGCAGTGACTAATAGTGTATAATTACTGAACATGTTGCGAGCAGTGACTAATAGTGTATAATTAGTGAACATGTTGAGAGCAGTGTATAATTAGTGAACATGTTGAGAGCAGCGACTAACAGTGTATAATTGGAGGTTGAGAGGTTCCTTCACTTGTAAGAGGCGGAGGTTAACTCTTACACTGCCTCTCCCAGCAACACACACCTTGCACACTACACACACACACCCGCCCACGCCCAAGCACTCCTCGCGCCCACACCCCATACCCCAGCTCCCGACCACAACCCAGCTCACAACTAAACCCAGTTCACGACCACAACCCAGCTCATAATCACAACCCAGCTCACGACCACAACCCAGTTCACAACCACAACCCAGCTCACAACCACAACCCAGCTCACAACCACAACCCAGCACGCGACCACACTCCAGAACACGACCACAACCCAGCACACAATCACAATCCAGCACAGGCCCACAACCTAGCTCATGACCACAACTCAGTACACGACCACAACCGAGCACACGATCATAACCCAACACACGATCACAACCCAGCACACAACCACAACCCAGCACAGGCCCACAACCCATGCAAACAACCACAACCCAGCTCACGACCACAACTCAATACACGACTACAACCCAGTACACGCTCACAACTCAGCACACGACCACAACCCAGTACACGCCCACAACCCAGTGCACGACCACAACCCAGCACACAACCACAACCCAGCACACTACCACAACCCAGCACACAACCACAACCCAGCTCACGACCACAACCCAGCACACGACCACAGCTCCACCCACTACCCACACACACTTCTGACTCCCCCACACTCCCAAGTTTGCCCCTGACCCCAAGGCTCGTGCCCTCACCCCACCCACGACCTTCACAAGGCTGTCTCTTTCCATACCGTGGCCCACCATCCCCACCCTCCCATCAGCAACCTCTCACAATGAGTGCTACTCAGCGTGAATAACAGAGTGAATACTAATAAGAACACCTGACCTGAGTGTTATTAGCATTATTACCAAATTAACAAGAGGTAGTAAAGACAGGTGGGTGATAGAAGCTTCTTGCGTACATATTACACCACAACCTGCTGATGACGCAAACATTGTGTTCACTATATTATGAAGGTGGCGGCAGCAGTAAAACAACTGAAGTTAAATCAAGTTTATAAAATTGCTCACAAACAGTGTCCAGAACATCTTGCTGCCAATTTTGTCAAGGCTGGAAACCAAAGCAATCATAGTACTAGGGGGAGAGAGCACAACTTTGTAGTACCTACAGTCAGAGACCAGGCTTCAAACACCTTTTATTGTTTTATTGTACAGCAATAAGGGAATGGAACAGACTGTGTGCACATATCAAAGCCAGTCACAGTATGAGCCAGTTCAAGAGGAGAGCCAAAAGGTACCTGATGAATGTAGCGACAAACAGGGAGGAAAATATTTTTTTTATTTTTTTAGCTAACACACATGTAAATATAAATAACTCATTTTACCTTATTCCTAGTATATCTCCTTTATAGTATAATAATAAGATATTATCTCCTTTACAGTATAATAATAAGGTATTAAAAGGACCCCAAATGGAAATAAATCACTGACTTTTTTGGGTTATCCTAGCTCTCAGTAGTAGTAACCAGTTACCAGTAACCAGTGTACCAGTAGATGACTCACTACCAACCGTCTCTGCCTGAGTCACTGTCTGTATTCATATTGCCGCTGACCACAGCAGTATTTCAAAGACCCCCTCACATATGGGTACTGTGGGCGGTCAGTTATACGAGAGTGAGCAAGGAGGCAGGTCACGGCTGTTTGGCTCTTCCATACTTACCGTTATAATTATACGTACTTCCAGCCTACGTGAGTATTACTTTACCCTATCCACGTGTTCGAACCCCCACATGATACATACACAAATAACCCGCACATAGAAGAGAAGAGCTTACGACAACGTTTCGGTCCGACTTGGACCATTTACAGTCACAATGCTATGTATGATATATGTAACTGTATTTGTGTATACCTGAATAAACTTACAGCAGCAGCAGCAGTGTCTGGTTGCAGGGTGTAGCGGTGTGTGGGGGCACTGCCCAGCCCTCAGTCATGCCGGGCGTTGTGCAGGGTGCTCTCCGGCTTCCCTGATGTGTGGAGCACTACCCAGCCCTGGAGGGTGTTTCAGGGTGACCAGGCCGCTGTTCACCTGTAAGTAGATACCCAGGAGTTAGGTGACGTTGTTGGTGGCATCTAAAGAAGTGGATCTAGGGACACCATTGAACATAAGACACACTGTTTAACATTCTTGGTTATGTTGGGCTGTTAGTCTTGCCATGTTAATGGGAAAACCCCCGTTTCTTCAACATATCGTCAAAATCCCAGACATTCTCAAAAGAGCCCTGATTACGCCATTTACGATATATTATCTAAGCAATATTAACAAAAATATAAAGAGATAATACACTAGCAACTATATTCTTCCATAACACGCACACAGTCAATACTTATCAGTATGAAGTCACAACAAATATGTTGCAAGTCAAGCTAAAATATTAATAGTAGACATGATGTAAATCACACTTGTTGAACATCAGCTTGCATTAACACGAATGGTATACAATACCGAACATAAGAAAGAAGGAACACTGCAGCAGGCATATTGGCCCATGAGGAAAGGTATGGTGATATCGACAAGATGTGGAAAAAGACACTATGTACAGTTCAGGACATTTATTAAAGGAAACGTTTTGCCACGAGTGACTTCTTCAGTCCTAATATTGGCCCATGCCAGACAGGTCCAAGTCACCTACTGGCCTAGGCCAGTCAGCTCCAAGTCACATCCGTCTAAGGAGGGAGCAATGCATCAGACCTACTAGACCAATATGAAAGTTAAGACACATGTGCAACATCTGGATATCTTTATTGTAGACGTTTCGCCATCCAGTGGCTTTATCAATACAGATTCTAGGACATAATAGGAAGACAGTAGAACTATATACAAAAGATGAGGTAATCAGTCCCTCGGCCTTGGAGTTAGTGTTCACAGCATCGTGGTGGAGGAGAATCTGGAGCAAAGGCAAGAAGACTGGCGGTTATATAGGCGTCAGTGGAAGGGACGGGCAGCAGACGAGGGCAGTCACTGGTAGGCGGGATTCCCCAGTGGAAGTAGGTCCTTCCCAAAGAGATGGGTTAGTTGCAGCAGCCGTGAAGAAGGTCTTGTAGATGTCCTCTGAACCAAGATTCCATGATGTTGCAGTGTCTGACAAGTGAATTTGCCCTCGTCAGCTTCACCTGACGTTACTATATAAGCGCCAGGATTCTTTCTTCTGCTTCAGAATCTCCACGACTATGGTGCTGTTCGCACCTATTCCTAGGTTGAGGGACTGATTACCTCATCTTCTGTACATAGTTCTACTGTCTTCAAGTTATGTCCTGGAATTTGTATTGATAAAGCCACTGGATGGCGAAACGTCTACAATAAAGATACCCAGATGTTGCACATGTGTCTTACTCTCATCTTGTCGGTATTATATACCATTCGTACACATCCTGCTTGGACTCATCTCACCGCAGTATATAAGCCACCTCTCTGGCCCTGTGCTGCACTTCCTACAAGAGTGATGGACTGAACACATCGATTCCAGGTTGAGGGACTGATTACCTCAAAACTTCTACTCTCCTTACCCATTTCTACTTTGTATTGGACTGATGAAGCCACTGTGTGGCGAAACGTTTCTTCAATAAAGATTCCCATGTGATGCATATGTGTCTCAATTCTTCAACTAACTCCAAGGCCGAGGGACTGATTACCTCATCTTTTGTATATAGTTCTACTGTCTTCCTATTATGTCCTAGAATCTGTATTGATAAAGCCACTGGATGGCGAAACGTCTACAATAAAGATATCCAGATGTTGCACATGTGTCTTAACTTTCATATTGTCAGTATTTTATACCTTTCTTGCACAACTACTAGACCAAGCTAGTCAGGTCCAACTAACACCCACCCACACCCACTCGTGTATTTGTCTAATCTTTTTTTTTAACTATACAACGTTTTAGCTTCAATGACGCTACTTGGGAGTTTGTTCCAGTCATCTACAACTATATTATCAAACCAGTGCTTTCTTATATCCTTCCTAAATCTAAATTTTTCCAACTTAAAACCACTGCTGCGAGTCCTCTCTTGGTTATATACTTTTAGCACGTTATTTACATCCCAGTTTTCCATTTATACACCTCAATCATATCCTCCTTAATTCTACGCATTTCTAGAGAGTGCAGATTCAGGGCCTCAGTCTATGCTCATAGGAAAGATTTCTGATACACTGGATGAGCTAAGTTATCTTTCTTTGTACGTTTTCCAGCGCATTTATATCCATTCTACAATACTAACTGAACATTAAAATTCTGACTCTCACACTAGTGACCAAACTAAAGCAATATACATATTTGTATTAGTATCATTACGGTACGTACGCAACATTGGAATAATGCCATCTGGTAGAGAGTTTTAGTATACATTGAGATTTTTCCAAGAACATAACTTTCAGAAGGACTGGAGTTGGAAAAATAAACACATAAGCAGTATAATATGATCCTTTATTGACAACATTTCGCCCACACAGTGGGCTTTATCAAGCTACAAACAGATCTATCCGTGACTTGATAAAGCCCACTGTGTGGGCTAAACGTTGTCAATAAAGAGTCACATTATACTGCTTATGTGTTTATTTTTCCACTGTGTCGGTATTTTATACCATTTATTTCCAGGACTGGAGTTGCTCACACATCTGCATAGCAATTACCTTGGATGTTCAGCAGAAGAGTTGGGGCTATACAGAGTGTCTGAGGCGCAGGAGAGTCAGAGGTCCCTGCTCTAAGTGGTACTCAATGCTTATGTTGTTTTTAGGACACCAACTTAACAACCTTGTCAAGGTTGCTCCTCACCTCCAGCCTTTCAGAGTGCCTTGATGCTAGTGAAGGGCTCTTGAACCAAGGAACTACAGCTACCCATCCCTTTCTTGAATCAAACCTGATTATTTCCCATTCCACAAAAGTTGTATTACCCCTACGGATTTAACGCTTCCCCAGGAACATAATAACTTCGCTCACATCATATTTACTACACGAGTTACAACATTTATAATGGATGTGAGAATCATGGATCCCACGCACTTTCTCTTCTGTGTTAAAATTTTATATTAACAAAACTAAAAGATTATGCTACACAAAGTGTATAATAAACAACATTCTTGTTGGTTTAGAAAGACACGTAAGCAAACACTATAACATATTTATTAGAAAACGTTTCGGTCCTGGGACCTTGATCACTTCTAACATACAGAGGTAGAAAGACATTATATATAGGCGGAGAGTGAGGTGTGACGCACGTGACCTGAGGAATGTCATAAGAACATAAGAATGGAGGAACACTGTAGAAGGCCTACTGGCCCATGCGAGGCAGGTCCTTATCAAAACAACCTCTGCCTATGATGAGGACGGGTAGACGATGAAATCATGTGACTCCTGTGTTGTTGGGTTGGTGCTGCTTAAGTATCATGTATGCCAATGTTTTTGAAATTTTGTAGTTTCCAGTGTTGCGTTCTATAGTGTCGGTGACGGCGATTAGTGAGGCTTCTAGGCACCGTCGGCGTCTGAGGTCTGGTTCTGTGAGAACGAGTTGTGCCTCATTCCAGTTCATCAAATGCCCCGTGGAGTCTCTGTGGAGGACACATGCGTACCTTACATCGTCTCTGTTAGAGGCATTTCGATGCTCATTCAGGCGGACTGCAAGATCTCTGCCTGTCTCGCCTACGTATTTCTTGGGACAGAACCCACAGGGGATAGTGTAGACGCCTGCTGTAGAAGTAGAAGTTAGAGGTGTGGGGCTGCGTTTCGTAGTGAGGTCTTTGATAGATGATGTGTTTATGGTAGAAACGTTGATGTTACTCATAGCAAGTGCCCTGCGAGTATTCGTGGCAACATCGCCACATGGGAGTACTATGAACTATTTAGGGGGCTGTTCCATGGGCGGTTTGTTGAGGATAGCTTGTGCCTTGAGTCTGCAATCTCGGATGAAGAAAGATGGGAACTGAAGACGTGTATACCAACATTCTTGATAAACCTGATTGAATGTAGACGATGTATGAGATAAACATTGTGGCAGGAATGCTGGTACGTCAAATATATCATCAACTTAAGAATCAGTGAGGTAAGCAAAAAACATCAATAATGTTATTAATGTCTTACAGATATATTCAGTTTCTCCAAAGATCTGACTGAAGATGCACATGTAGTAACCTCAGATAATGACGTCAGTGTTGTACATGTACTAACTTCAATGACATCAGTGTTGTACATGTACTGACTTCAATGGCATCAGTGTTGTACATGTACTGACTTCAATGACATCAGTGTTGTATATGTACTGACTTCAATGACATCAGTGTTGTATATGTACTGACTTCAATGACATCAGTGTTGTACATGTATTGATTTCAATGACATCAGTGCTGTACATGTACTGACTTCAATGACATCAGTGTCGTACATGCACTGACTTCAATGACATCAGTGTTGTACATGCACTGACTTCAATGACATCAGTGTTGTACATGTACTGACTTCAATGACATCAGTGTTGTACATGTACTGACTCCATAAACATCAGAGTTGTACTAGTACTGACTTCATTAACATCAGTGTTGTACATATACTGACTTCAAACAATGACCTCAGTCACAAGAGAATTATTATTATATTCACTGGAAAGCTGTAAACCCGTAGCTGTTAGGACACAAGTGCAACTAACATATTGTCGGTAATTGTACCAACGTTCATACAAAACCCGTAGTTGTCATACAGGTCCTGGGAAACGGAAAGTAATGAAGTTTGATACGAGGATGGAGAGGGCAGCTCTAATAACTTGGATTAAGCTTCGTTAGGGCACCCCCCCCTAAGAGACATTATGAAGGGGATAAATCAGGGATAACCTTGGGAGTATAGTTCAGAGGTGTCCTAAACAATACAAGTCAAAGTTAGACAAGGACACGGGGCAGACGTCTCTACAAGTGTCCCTGAAGACACCAGGGACACTTTTAGGGATTCTGCTCATCAGAAGGTTGATAAGTGAACTGTTGCAAGAGGTTAATGATAGATGGTTTATCTTGGGAGGAGTAATGTTCAATAAACTGGAATGATCTGCTTGATTGGCGTGTCGGTTTTCAGGTCAGGGGAGAGGGGAAGTGGGGCTAGGGGAAGAGGCTTGGGTGGTTGGGGGCCAGGAATCAGTGTTGGCTTGGGTTACGCCCCTGGCATGTTCCTCCTGACATTATCACAACATGATTTGTGCCGCTGGTGAGAGACGCTAGCTGCAAGGGCCTCAGATACCTCCGTTAACAGCGCGTCTGCTGGCGTTGAGTTCCCGTGGTAGATTCTTATTCATGTGTAGGCGATAAGGGTTCCCCAGCTATACGAGTCGAGCTGTGACCTCTGCCAGAGACGCAGATAGCTCCAAGACGCTAACGAAGATGGTGGTGAGTCACATGACCTTCTTAAAGACGACCTTGCCTCTTGTCCACACTCTATTTATCCTTTATTTCTGCAACAAACGTCACGTGTAAATTTATTCTTTCATGACATCGCGGATCGAGTACAATACTCAGTGAAAAATGATCTGGTGATACCTACAAGATGTGGGAAAAAGACACTTATGTACGGTTTAGGACATTTATTAGAAGAAATGTTTCGCCACGAGTGACTTCTTCAGTCTTAAGTCCTAAAGAAGCCACTTGTGGCGAAACATTTTTTCTAATAAATGTCTTGAAATGTACATAAGTGTTTTTTTCCACACAGTACTCAGTGTTTGAGCCGACTTATATGACTGACAAAACACTAGACCTGTTTGATACGTCAGTGTTTTTAACAAAATAAATGTGCTAATCATATTTAATTTGCTGTCATCATTACAGATGTTATGTTATCTTAACTTGCTACTAACAATACTATTTTTGCTGCTATCATGACTAATTTACCGTTATATTACAGCTGGAGGCCTAGTCTGGGGTCGGACCGCAGGGGCAGTGGCCTCCGGTAGCGACTCCAGGTAAATTTCCAGGTTCGTGGAATAATCAAAACAATTTTATAATTTTAGGTCCATTAAATGAAGAAGTCCAAACTATTTCCAGAGTTATTTCAGAATGATGAGACTCTCCTCATTATTTAAGTGGAAATATGGGTTGCTGGGCTCTTAATTAAGCACTCAGGGAAGGTGACTCAGGAAAAAGTTCCTATACCTAAATATATCTTTATATACTTCAAGGAATGTATTATGGGTTGGGGCTTTGTACTTCTTGTTCCACAGGCGATGTGTTCACCTCAGCGCCACCTATGAACCACACACCAAACATCGAGTGTGATGCACCTGGTCACGTGAAAATATGTCTTTAATATTTTTACTATTTCCTTTACTTACGACCAGACACTGGGTCACTTTTCGCTTCACCTTCGCTGCTCTCCCGTATATACAAGCAGCTTCATATATTTATTATTAAATAGGTTTGAAAGCTGTGGTGTTAATTTTATGAATGTTTACTAGTTGTGAACTTCAACACAGCTTTTTTGGCCTCCAAACGATGTTGAAATTTTAATGTCCTGGGTACTCCCCTGGTAAATCAGGACGAAAAATTATTATTACTATATCAGTAACATAAGCTACTACTGTCTGGTAATACAACTTTCTTAAGTGTCTAAATGGGTCCCGTTCCGGGTGATAGCTATACTGTCATTAACTGGTGTTTCAGAGATGATTCCTTAAGGAGCCCAGCGTAGGTTAGAAGTCTGACATCTCAAGAACCATTGTTGGGTCTAACCACTGCAGAATGCAGTGCAGCCACTACGCTGTTCATCACTTTGACGACCAGCACTGTCCAACAAGCGCCTCATCATCTTCTGGTGCTTCTTCAGCGGAAGAGCAAGAACGCTAGAGCTCCCTTCAAAGTACCTGTTAGTCCAGTAGTCTCTCACCGCAGGAGCCTGGGCCACCGTTATATCCATTATTTTTCTATTTGGTTTCTAATGAGTAAAAGTAATTTAATCATGTTTATTTATTTAGGGGTAAGCTAAACTGATTTTGACCCTTGTGATATATTGTTGTATTTGCTTATTCTTTGTCTATGATTACTTTTTATTCATTAATTTTCTTAAGAAAATAGTCTCCTTGATTATTAGGAATCAGGCTCAACCCCTATCACACCACTGTGACCCTTTCCCTTACAGTGAACATCATCAAACGGGCCAATGTTTTGTGTTTAGTGTCGGCGAACATAAACAAAGACAATTGCTAATGGCTCATGCAACATAAAGAAGATATGCATAATTAAAGAATCTTTGACGTCACTCAGTAACAAGAACATGTCCCACTCTCCACAACATGTGTGTAGCAATAAGGAGAGCCAGGGGTGTCGGCAGTGAGCAGCCGACAGCAAACACGGGAAGAAACCACTTGGCTGTACACAAGGTAAACAGTGCGAGGCTCGGACCTCACTGCTCCTCACACCTGCTGCAACGTCAGCTGTGATCATCCCAGCTGTACCAAACACAGTCTCAACGGTGGTTCGTAACGCTAAAATAGAGCATTCGTAACACAACCATAAGAACTACTTCAGCCAAGATTGACATATGCTTACATGGAGCTAAAAGACAACACTCAAGACTAGCAAGAGTCACATCTCTCAGGTGATTAGCATGCACCCATTTTGGCTTTAATAGCAACGCTCTTCTTGCCGAATAAGGCAAGCGAAAATTTGTGTATGCAATAATTTCGAAAAAATCATTCTGAACCTAACGAAAAAAAATATATTTCACTGTGTTTGTTTAATATTAAATTACTGTAAACTTATCTAAAATATATTTAGTTGGATTAGGCTAAATTAAATTGCGCTTGTTATACTAAGGTTAGGTAAGTTTTATAATGTTTTTCTGGTTCAAAATTATTAATTTTTACATTAACATAAATGAAAAAAATACATATCTTTTTTTGAGAAAATTTTAGAAAGGATTTAATATTAAATAAGTTCTTGTTAATTGATCAGTTTTACCTATTCGGCACATTATATATATATATATATATATATATATTAATATATATATATATATATATATATATATATATATATATATATATATATATATATATATATATATATATATATATATATATATTGTGTGGTGTGTGTGTGTGTGTTAGTGTGTGTTAGTTACCATTTTGTCCTAGGCACATGTCAATTAGACACTAGGCCTGGTGTGTGTGTACTCACCTAGTTGTACTCACCTGTGTGTGTGTGTGTGTGTGCGCGCTCACCTATTTGTACTCACCTATTTGTGGTTGCAGGGGTCGATTCATAGCTCCTGGCCCCGCCTCTTCACTGATTGCTACTATATATATGTCGTGCCGAATATGTAAAACTGGTCAATTAGCAAGAACTCATTTAAAATTAAGTCCTTTCTGAAATTTTCTCTTATACGTTTAAAGATATATTTTTTTCATTTATGTTAATGTAAAAAATTTTAATTTTGCACCAACAGAATCTTAGAAAACTTACCTAACCTTATTATAACAAGAACAATTTATTTTAGCCTAACCCAACTAAATATATTTTAGATTTGTTTACAATAATTTAATACTAAATAAACATAGTGAAATATATTTTTTTCGTTAGGTTCAGAATGATTTTGGCGACATTATTGCATACAAAAATTTTCACTTGTCCTATATGGCAAGATGATCGTTGCTATTTAAGCCAAGATCGCAAGTTCTGCCTATTCGGCACGACATATATATATATATATTATATATATATATATATATATATATATATATATATATATATATATATATATATATATATATATATATATATATGTCGTGCCGAATAGGCAGAACTTGCAATCTTGGCTAAAATAGCAACGCTCATCTTGCCATATAAGACAAGAGAAAATTTGTGTATGCAATAATTTCGCCAAAATCATTCTGAACCTAACGAAAAAAATATATTTCATTGTGTTTGTTTAGTATTAAATTATTGTAAACAAATCTAAAATATATTTAGTTGGGTTAGGCCAAAATAATTTGTTCTTGTTATAATAAGGTTAGGTAAGTTTTCTAAGATTCTTTTGGTGCAAAATTAAATTTTTTTACATTAACATTAATGAAAAATATATATCTTTAAACGTATAAGAGAAAATTTTAGAAAGGACTTAATTTTAAATGAGTTCTTGCTAATTGACCAGTTTTACATATTCGGCACGACATATAAATAATATTATATATATATATATATATATATATATATATATATATATATATATATATATATATATATATATATATATATATATATATTATATATATATATATAAAATATATATATATATATATATATATATATATATATATATATATATATATATATATATATATATATATATATATATATATATATATATATATATATATAAAATAAGATCACAGTAAACAGGTGATTTCAGAATATGCAAAACAACCACTGTGGGATGTGATAGTGAGGTGTGGCCTAGACCCTTTATATGCCTTCCTTTGATGCATTACTTTCATTGTTCCTTGATAATGTGAGTAGTCACGAAAGCGTTTGGAATTTCTATATTCTTTCACAGTGGTTGTTTTGCATATAATATATATATATATATATATATATATATATATATATATATATATATAATATATATATATATATATATATATATATATATATATATATATCTGTTCCACTTCTATGGGGAAGTGGAACAGAATTAGTGTTCCTCTTTTCTTATGTTCTTAAATGTTTTGTTAGTGGGATGGATTGTAAAGGACCTGCCTAGTATGGGCCAACAGGCCTGCTGCACTGTTCCTCCTTTCTTATGTTCTTAAGTTCTTAATTCTTCCTACGTAAGCCATGCGTGTCGTAAAAGGCGACTAAAATGCCGGGAGCAAGGGACTAGTAACTCCTTCTTCTATATATATTACTAAATTTAAAGAGAGAAACTTATGCTTTTCTTTTTGGGCCACCTTGTCTCGGTGGGATACAGCCGCTTTGTTGAAAGAAAGAAAAAATATATATTTCAATTGTAATTCTTTGTGTAATTCTATGAACGCGTTTTACTGTTTTTGTTACAAGATTCAGTTTTGTATTTGGAGGTAAAGGGTGAACATAGGCAAGAGATAGTGGCAAATTTTATGAGGCTGTAGGCTGCTGATTCTTGCAGCCCTGCTCTAGAGGTAAGCCGTAGCTCCGTGATAGAACCTTCGCCTCACAACCAAAAAGACCTCGGTTTGAGTCCTGGGTTGGGCAAGAATTCTTCTTTCTTCCAACACACCGGCCGTATCCCACCAAGGACGGTGGCCCAAAAGGTAAAACGAAAGTTTCTCCTTTTAATAATACAGAAGAAGGGGTTACTAGCCCCTTTCTCCCGGTATTTTAGTCGTCTCTTAAGACACGCATGGCTTACGGAGGAAGAATTCTGTTTCACTCACCCATGGAGAAGGGCAAGAATTATGGGCAAGTATTATTACACCTGCTGCCCCTGTTCACCTAGAAGTAAATAGGTACCTGTTTGGATAGGTACCTGTTGTGGATCGTATCCTAATAGAGAGCCCCTATGGAAATAATCAAGACTAATTTGCTTTGTTTGGTTACCATGGATTAATAACCCTTCTGGGTTAAATAAGCTCAAGGATATTTTCTTGATATAATCAAGCAGACTGTCATGAGTAGCGTGCTCCTGAGCGGTAATGTCTCCACAAACTCTCTTAAGACCTAATTATAAGTACATTGTCTTTCATGAGGGTGGTAAGTATTCCCTGGACACACACTGATGATGTGTTGTTTGGATAGCTAGATAGGGACTAGTACTGTGAGGATGAATGCTGTAAGAGTGGTTAGTGTGATCAGGCTCGTGTTACCAGAGTCTGCACTTGCTCTCACTGGCAGCCAACACACCAACCTTGTGACGCTATGAGAACCTTTGTTTCTGGTGTGAGACACATGCACCCAACATGACGTTGTGAGGACCCACTATGCATGTTTTTCTTGTCTAGGCGCTCAGCAGTGGATTGTTCGCATCACAATCGAAAGGACTCGGGTTCGAATCCTGGGTGAAACGAGATGTAGGAAGCAAGTCTTAGTACATTTCCTGCCCACGTTCACCAAGCAGCAAAAGAGCTAGATGCTAGAACATAAGAACAAAGTTAGTCTGCTGCTGTGCGTCACATCCTGAGAGAGGGTCTTTCCAGGAAATTAGAGTAAGTGGAGGGGAAGTTATCAGTTTGCTAAATTTAGATCACTTGCCACTTTCCGAGGGAAAAGTAATTGGGGATGCCCTGAAGAATTTGTCCAGGTGGAGGAGACCCCTGGGTTCCTTCCTCAGTTTGAACATACCCGACAGTAAGAGTCTCTACTAATGCTAAGCGGATAATTGAAACAGGCTTATCAGCATGACTCTCAGCTGTGGTGCTGGTTAAGAAGCCTGATAACACTTATCGCTGCTGTGTGCGCTACCGGAAGCTTAACGAGCTTACAATAGCTGATAATTATCACTTGCCTCTTATTCAGAAAATCTTAAGATTTATGTGGCATAGCCAGATATTTCTCAACCCTAGATGCAAAATCAGTAAACTGGGCCATCCTTGTTGCAGAGAAGGATATGGAAAAGATTGAATTTTGCGACAGAGTTATGCTGTATGAGTTTATCAAGAGAATGACAAGTTGATTAACGAAGACCTCTAGAAGTTTCCAGTGAGCTATTATTTTCATTCTCAGCCATGTGTTGGGCAGACACTCGTTAGCATACTAAGATAGTATTAGTGGTATTTTTGAAAACTTTTCAAGAGCATGTAAGTAACTTGCCAAAAACTTAAGGATTGCAAGATAAATCAGGTTTCCAACCGAACGCTAAAACGTGTTTGTCGGCTGCTACCAGTTTCACGTTCGTAGGATTCTAAGTGAGCCCCGATGGTAGGTGAGTCTACCATTGACAGCGTCAGTTACAGTTGTAGGCGAGTCTACCATAGACAGCGTCAGCTGTAGACTCACCACAGACAGCGTCAGCTGTCTATGGTAGCTAAGTCTACCGTAGACAGTGTCAGTTACAGTGTACAACGCAGGAAATTCCTTCCTTATTTTTCTTCTAACAAGATATAGTATAACAATTTATGGATGGTGCTTTGGTAACATCAGTAGTAAGTGCATTACGCGTTGGTGACGTCATTAATATTGAGGATGACATACTGGTGAACATCAGTAATATAAATAACGTCTTCGTAACGTCAACAGTAATGTGGATGATGAATAAGAGGCATCCACCGAGGGCACAGCAAACCTCCACTCTCATGTATAGCAAATCTTCCAGTGGGTCAGAGAAAACAATATACTTAGGGTAAAATTCAACTACTCCAATAGGAAAACAATAAATATGCAATATAAACCCCGCTTTATTGCCAATAAAGAGTGGCATTAGCATTTATGTCTTTAACAATTTCTCTCCATGGAAACTCTGAAGAAATAAATACTAGAACTGAGTACACAACTTAATGTAAGTAGAGCGTCAAGAACATGAAAGCAGCACTGCTGATGTTCAACACACAGTAATGATACTAATATACACAACTACAAGGAGAAATGATAGACTGAGTTACAGAGAATTTTCAAAACATGAGATGACAAACAATTAAACACAATCCCCAAACAATTAAATACAATCCTTATACAACGCTGCCCTTGTTCAACTAGTGTTAAACAAGTATGTGGGTGTTGGCTGGCTATTGTGGGTCGCATCCTAGGGAAGAGTACTTAAGGGTAACAAAGAAAATAAACACTGACGACTTCGTTGGGTTATCTTACGTTATTAACCCTTGGTAGTTAATAATCATGGAAGAGTCTTCTTCAAGACGGCTGTAAGTCATACTGACGACCAGCTGCTTGCAATACATCAGCACCACACAACTGCCTAACTGAAGCAGATTAAACTCACTGAGGTTTGTCACGTGCTCATAGCGGGACCTTGTGAGAGTGAGTGAAGGAGTGTGGTGATGCCTGCTATAATGGACGCCTCTTATATCAGAGCAGCAGGAAGTATTAACCCCATGACTGGCCGGATCTTGCCTGCGTCCTCAGTAGGCAACAGTGCTTCTTTCATCAAGGAACAGTAAGTAGTGTAGTCTGAGCTTCTATGTCTTTCTGTCATGACGTTAATATTAATTATCTAGCTGCGGATGTCTGATAATATTACTACTGCAACTGTATGGCTGGGATGTGACTGTGAGGAAGGGATGGGGTAGAGTGAAGCTTTATCACAGGCCTGCTCTGGGACCAAAACACGGGAGCGGTGACCTCCGGAAGAGACTCCAAGTGGAACCCCTATTCTACAGAATACCATATATATAAAGTATATATACAATATACACACACAAACGTGGTCGTTGCTTCAGAAGTTAGTAACCTTACGCTCTTTGCTCAAGTCGGATGGTTATAAAGGAAGGAATTCCATCATGGCAGGAGGTACCAAGAGCCTGGTCTAACAGGCCAGCAACTAGGTCACAAGCAAACACCAGAGTCGCCATCACTTCTAGCACTTCAATAAAGGATCTAACCAGGACAAAATCCAAGCACCACGAACCAGTCAATGCAGGAGTTTACACTATACCCTGTGGAGGCTGTGACAAGATTTACGTAGGTGAAACAGCAAGAAACCTCGACACCCGCCTCAATGAACACATTTACGCATGTAGGAACGATAACTTGAACAACGCCTGTGTACAACACCGAAATTCCACCAATCATCTCATGAAATTCAGGGACGCCCAATTAGTGATCAAAGAAACTAATTTCCGCAGACGCAAGTGCCTCGAATCTGCACTAATCGCTGTTTCGAATACAATTAAACAAAACAACGGCAGCTTCACCATCTCCGAAGTCTTAGCAAGAATCCTCCTGAAAACAGTAAACCCTGCTATGGAAATATAAACACATATGCAGTATAATGTGATCCTTTATTGACTACGTTTCGCCCACACAGTGGGCTTTTTCAAGTCACAAACAGTTCTGTTTGTGACTTGAAAAAACCCACTGTGTGGGCGAAACGTAGTCAATAAAGGATCACATTATACTGCATATGTGTTTATATTTCCATTGTGTCGGTATTTTATACCATTTATTTCCAAACCCTGCTATCACATAGTCTCTCCTGTTATACTACACAAAGCACATTACAGAGAGTGAACACTGAAACAGGCTGCATGTTTCCAGTCTATATTTGTCCAACCTATTTTTATGTTACCCAAGTAATAGCTTTTATATCCTTTTACTCATGTACGAATTAATTGCTCTACCATATTGTATTACTACTACAACTTTTGTCACTACTACTACTACTACTACTACTACTACTATACCACTAGTGAACATCGAAATGGTACCTCACTAGTATTGCACCTCACTCTGTGCCTTTATATATCCTCTGTGTCCATGTATTGTTTGTAATGGCTTGATAAAGCTCCTGGAGAGCGAAACGTTGCCACAATAAAATGTCACATTAGTTGCACTTGTGTCCTTTTACTTTACATATTGTCGGTAATTCTACCAACTTTATTACAACTAGGTCAAGTGTGGGACCGGACCGAGGCGACAGCGACCTCCGAGGCGAATACAGATAAAGGTAGCCTCTGTTTAATGACTATTAGTTGGTGGACAGTGAGTAGGAGATTGAACATTAAAATGGTATAAAATACCGACAGGTTGTTAGGTAAGACACAAATGCAACAGTTAGGTATCTTTATTACGAAACGTTTCGCCTACACAGTAGGCTTCTTCAGTCGAGTACAGAAAAGTTGATAGAAGCAGAAGAGACTTGAAGACGATGTAATCAGTCCATCACCCTTAAAGTTTTGAGGTGGTCAGTCCCTCAGTCTGGAGAAGAGCATTGTTCCGAAGTCTGAAACAATATGAAGTTGAAGTGACAGGATGGAGCCTTATATAGCGCCAGGAGGTGAGACGTAGGTCACAGGTTGAACGCAGATGTTGGGAGGTCAGGTCCCTCTCAAATCCAGCCGTTCTCACTAGTAGAGGTTGATTTCAGGTCTGTACCAAGATACCCTAGTGTTGCAGTGTCTGACAGATTGAACATTAAAATGGTATAAAATACCGACTGACCACCTCAAAACTTTAAGGGTGATGGACTGATTACATCGTCTTCAAGTCTCTTCTGCTTCTATCAACTTTTCTGTACTCGACTGAAGAAGCCTACTGTGTAGGCGAAACGTTTCGTAATAAAGATACCTAACTGTTGCATTTGTGTCTTACCTAACAACCTGTCGGTATTATATACCATTTTAATGTTCAATCTGTCAGACACTGCAACACTAGGGTATCTTGGTACAGACCTGAAATCAACCTCTACTAGTGAGAACGGCTGGATTTGAGAGGGACCTGACCTCCCAACATCTGCGTTCAACCTGTGACCTACGTCTCACCTCCTGGCGCTATATAAGGCTCCATCCTGTCACTTCAACTTCATATTGTTTCAGACTTCGGAACAATGCTCTTCTCCAGACTGAGGGACTGACCACCTCAAAACTTTAAGGGTGATGGACTGATTGGGGATCAACTGCAGCAACACACCTAAAGCCAATAATAACCCAACAAAAAGCTGCAGTAAGAATAATCACTAAATCCCATCCCTGGCAGCACACCCCCCCCACTCTTCAAAGATCTAAACTTACTCCCAGTTCAGTACATCCACACTTACTACTGTGCAATCTATATCTACAGGGCCTTAAACTCTAATATCAACCTTGACCTAAAACGCTTTCTTGATAGTTGTGACAGAACCCACAGGCATAACACCAGAAACAAACATCTCTACGACATTCCCCGTGTCCGACTAAACCTTTACAAAAATTCAATGTATGTCAAAGGCCCTAAAATCTGGAATACCCTACCTGAGAACTCTAGAACTGCAGACACATTCATCACCTTCAAAACTACCATTAGAAAACATCTTATCTCCCTGATACACCCCGTCAACTAACTTCACGAATACCACCTGGTGGTTCACACTTACACTCGCTCACTCATTTGACCATACCTGGAGTTTACCTGGAGAGAGTTCCGGGGGTCAACGCCCCCGCGGCCCGGTCTGAGACCAGGCCTCCTGGTGGATCAGAGCCTGATCAACCAGGCTGTTGCTGCTGGCTGCACGCAAACCAACATACGAGCCACAGCCCGGCTGATCCGGAACTGACTTTAGGTGCTTGTCCAGTGCCAGCTTGAAGACTGCCAGGGGTCTGTTGGTAATCCCCCTTAATAAACAGAAATATTAATCTCAGTCTTAAAATAATGAATCCTGTGATACTCCAATACTGAAACTATATACTGTGCCAAAACAAAAGCATTCACATTGCTAAACTCACAAAATAGTATTTAGTCACTTAGCCATAATACCAACTTACCTCATAATTTGTAATATTTTACATTTAAGAATAAAACTAAGTATGCCCGAAATGCCTAGCCATGCTAAGCGTTCTAGTGGTACACTCTGTAATCTCAATTTTACTACATGTTAACCAAACAATAACCAAATTTCTGTAAACTCAGCATTGTAATCCTTATAGAGAATAAACTTTGAATTTGAATTTGAATTTGAATTACATCGTCTTCAAGTCTCTTCTGCTTCTATCAACTTTTCTGTACTCGACTGAAGAAGCCTACTGTGTAGGCGAAACGTTTCGTAATAAAGATACCTAACTGTTGCATTTGTGTCTTACCTAACAACCTGTCGGTATTTTATACCATTTTAATGTTCAATCTGTCAGACACTGCAACACTAGGGTATCTTGGTACAGACCTGAAATCAACCTCTACTAGTGAGAACGGCTGGATTTGAGAGGGACCTGACCTCCCAACATCTGCGTTCAACCTGTGACCTACGTCTCACCTCCTGGCGCTATATAAGGCTCTATCCTGTCACTTCAACTTCATATTGTTTCAGACTTCGGAACAATGCTCTTCTCCAGACTGAGGGACTGACCACCTCAAAACTTTAAGGGTGATGGACTGATTACATCGTCTTCAAGTCTCTTCTGCTTCTATCAACTTTTCTGTACTCGACTGAAGAAGCCTACTGTGTAGGCGAAACGTTTCGTAATAAAGATACCTAACTGTTGCATTTGTGTCTTACCTAACAACCTGTCGGTATTTTATACCATTTTAATGTTCAATCTGTCAGACACTGCAACACTAGGGTATCTTGGTACAGACCTGAAATCAACCTCTACTAGTGAGAACGGCTGGATTTGAGAGGGACCTGACCTCCCAACATCTGCGTTCAACCTGTGACCTACGTCTCACCTCCTGGCGCTATATAAGGCTCCATCCTGTCACTTCAACTTCATATTGTTTCAGACTTCGGAACAATGCTCTTCTCCAGACTGAGGGACTGACCACCTCAAAACTTTAAGGGTGATGGACTGATTACATCGTCTTCAAGTCTCTTCTGCTTCTATCAACTTTTCTGTACTCGACTGAAGAAGCCTACTGTGTAGGCGAAACGTTTCGTAATAAAGATACCTAACTGTTGCATTCGAGTAGGAGATTATTCAGATCAGTTATCTAGCACGCACCTATTATAGCTTCCTGAAGTTATAATACTTGTGAGATGAGTCGCTAAACCCGTGTACGCCACGCCTGAGGTTACAGCAGGTCTTGGATGTTCTGCGTCATTAGTGTAAGAGTTCCTTGCAAAGTGAGGAGTTGTAGTACTCTTGCAGGGTCTTGTGACCGCCTCAGCTTCCACTGTAGACAAAAAATAATCATCCTAACACCATTCCAGTCTTGTTTTTACTTAATAAACAGGCCAGCTTTGTGCCCGTCTTGTTTACACTCTCTCCAGCTGTCTCTTTCATGTGTATTCTTTATCTTGATCTAGACCACAGTAGTGCCTCTTCAACCTTGGTGTACTGGCCAAGTGTTATTGCTAATGTGTGTCATAGTGGCACTCATACTGGTAGTCCTATATGATATATGTGAGGTGTGGTGGTAGGATGGATAATGAGAACATTCAAGCCACTGATGATCCTTTTTAAATCACTTGCTTTCTCTAGGCTGGAATACTGCTGTACATTAACATCCCCATTCAAGGCAGGTGAAATTGCATATCTAGAGAATGTACAGGAACCTTTACTGCACGTATAAGTTCCATCAAACACCTTAAATACTGGGAACACCTGGAAGCACTTGTACTCATTGGAGCACGAGCGAGAGAGAGAGATATATCATAATCTACACCTGGAAGATTCTGGAGGGACTGGTTCCTAATCTGCACACAGAAATCACTCCCCACGAAAGCAAAAGACTTGGCAGGCGATGCAACATACCCCACAGTGAAAAGTAGGGGCGCCATTGGTACACTAAGAGAAAACACAGTAAGTGTCCGGGGCCAAAGACTGTTCAACAGCCTCCCATTAGCCATAAGGGTCATTACCAATAGACCCCTGGTTGTCCTCAAGAGGGAGCTGGACAGATATCTAAAGTCGGTGCCGGATCAGCCGGGCTGTGGTTCGTACGTTGAACTACGTGCGGCCAGCAGTAACAGCCTGGCTGATCAGGCCCTGATCCACCGGGAGGCCTGGTCGTGGATCGGGCCGCGGGGGCGTTGATTCCCGGAATGCCCTCCAGGTAAGTAAGGTGAGGTTGAGGACGGGGGTCTCGGGGTAAGGTTTGATGGGATGAAGGTGCTGGGGGGAGATGGAGAGAGGATAATGGGAGTCAGTGGTTGAGGATAGGAGGGTGAGAGTTAGGTGAAACTTTATTTATATGTACAGGTACACATAAATACAGTTACACAGATAAATTATCATACATAGTAACATAAATGTATAAAGTAAAAGGACACAAATGCAACTAATGTGACTTTTTATTGTGGCAACGTTTCGCTCTCCAGGAGCTTTATCAAGCCATTACAAACAATACATGGACACAGAGAGTATATAAAGGCTCAGAGTGAGGGGCAATACTAGTGAGGTACCAATTTGATGTTCACTAGTGGTAGTAGTAGTAGTAGTAGTAGTAGTGACAAAAGTAATACAATATGGTAGAGCAATTAATTCGTACATGAGTAAAAGGATATAAAAGCTATTACTTGGGTAACATAAAAATAGGTTGGACAAATATAGACTGGAAAGAGGCAGCTTGTTTCAGTGTTCACTCTCTGTAATGTGCTTTGTGTAGTATAACAGGAGAGACTATGTGATGGCAGGGTTTACTGTTTTCAGGAGGATTCTTGCTAAGACTTCGGAGATTGTGAAACTGCCGTTGTTTTGTTTAATTGTATTCGAAACAGCGATCAGTGCAGATTCGAGGCACTTGCGTCTGCGGAAATTAGTTTCTTTGATCACTAATTGGGCGTCTCTGAATCTCATGAGATGATTGGTGGAATTTCGGTGTTGTACACAGGCGTTGTTCAAGTTATCGTTCCTACATGCGTAAATGTGTTCATTGAGGCGGGTGTCGAGGTTTCTTGCTGTTTCACCTACGTAAATCTTGTCACAGCCTCCACAGGGTATAGTGTAAACTCCTGCATTGACTGGTTCATGGTGCTTGGATTTTGTCCTGGTTAGATCCTTGATTGAAGTGCTAGAAGCGATGGCGACTCTGGTGTTAACTTGTGAAAGTACTTTTGAGACGTTCAATGCAACCTGGCTGTTGGGAAGAATTATAACTTTGTTGGGAGTGGTGTTGATGCGTGGAGAATTAATGATATTAAGAGCTCTTTTCTTGCAGTCTTTGATGAAAAAAGAAGGAAAATGTAACTCAGTGAATGTTTGGTGAATGTATGTACATTCCTCGTCAAGAAACTCAGACTACAAATTCGGTATGCTCTTAGGAAAAACCCGATGATGATGCCTCTATTGATGCTAGTATTGATGCTAGTATTGCCCCTCACTCTGAGCCTTTATATACCCTCTGTGTCCATGTATTGTTTGTAATGGCTTGATAAAGCTCCTGGAGAACGAAACGTTGCCACAATAAAAAGTCACATTAGTTGCATTTGTGTCCTTTTACTTTACATATTGTCGGTAATTCTACCTACTTTATTACAACATAAATGTAGATTACCTAAGAGTTACCTGGGGGTGGGTGATAAGGGAGAGGATATTGGGTGTTAAGGTGATGGGGAGATTTCATCGACCTTGTTGAACTATGTGTTGGCTTTACGTGTTTCTCTTTCGAAAATCACCTCTTTCAGCAGACTTTTGGACTACCCATGGGTTCGCCACTCAGTGCGGTCCTGGCGAACCTATACATGGAACATCTAGAAGCCGAACGTTTCTCCACCATTATTCCTTCGTCTGTCACCTGGCTCCGTTATGTTGACGACATTCTCCTCATAACTCCTAAATGCTTCAACGTTCAAGCTCTCCAAGACAAGCTCAACAAGGTCGAGCCTTCAATCCAGTTCACACTTGAAGAAGAAGTCGACAACACTCTTCCTTTCCTTGATGTTCTGCTCTGCAAGGCTGACCACGAACTTCGTTTTAAAGTCTATCGAAAACCCACCAACCAAAACGATCTTCTCCACTTCTACTCTCACCACGACACCAAAACTAAACGTGGTGTGATTATAGGCTTCTTCCTGCATGCACTCAGAATCTGCAGCAATGAGTTTCTTGAAGAAGAATGCACGATAATTGAACAAGTATTTTCTAAACTCCACTATCCTCGTCACTTCATCAGAGACTGCAGACGACGGGCATTAAACATCTTCAACACACCCAGAGAAGACACTGCTGAGAAGAGATACATAGTCCTCCCCACCAACTCCATTGCCAAACACGTTTCCAACATCTTTTCCAATACCTCATTCCAAGTATCTACCTCCACAACCACAACCATCAAGGACATTACCAGTGATAGACAGGACAAGCTTCCACCCTCTGCAGGGGTATACATAATCCCTTGTAATGACTGCAACAAATTATACGTGGGCGAAACATCAAGGAACCTCCAAACACGTATTTCAGAACACCAATACGCAAGCAGGTCTGACGACACAAGGAATGCCTGTGTACAACACCGTAATTCACACAACCACTTGATAAACTACAGAAACTCAAGACTTATCGCCACAGAAGACAACACTCAATACCGAAGAATCCTGGAATCATCACTTATTTCTATATCCGACAACTTCAACCAGAATAGTGGCTTCTATAACATAGCTGAACCACTTGCCAACAAACTTCTTCATCGCTATCCCACATAAGAACACAGGAATGGAAGAACACTGTAGAAGGTCTGCTCACAAACTTATCCAATCTCCTTTCCAAGCTACCCAAGATTTTAGACTCTATAACCCCACTCGGTACATCATCAGATGCAGCATTCTCCACCTGACCTCAGCATTCTGAACCTGACTATAAATACTCGCGTCCCTTCCACCCCAGGTAGATCTGTCTGTGACTTGAAAAAGCCCACTGTGTGGGCGAAACGTAGTCAATAAAGGATCACATTATACTGCATATGTGTTTATATTTCTATTGTGTCGGTATTTTATACCATTTATTTCCATATCCTCAAGACCTTATTAATATCCCCTTTATTAATACCTATCTTCCACTTATACACTTCGATCAGGTCTCCCCTCATTCTTCGTCTAACAAGTGAATGTAACTTAAGAGTCTTCAATCTTTCTTCATAAGTAAGATTTCTAATGCTATGTATTAATTTAGTCATCCTACACTGAATGTTTTCTAACGAATTTATGTCCATTCTGTAATATGGAGACCAGAATTGAGCTGCATAATCTAGGTGAGGCCTTACTAATGATGTATAAAGCTGCAGTATGACCTCTGGATTTCTGTTGCTTACACTTCTTGATATAAATCCCAGTAATCTATTTGCCTCATTATGTATGCTTAGGCATTGCTGTCTTGGTTTAAGGTTGCTGCTCACCATAACCCCCAAGTCCTTTTCGCAATCTGTATGGCTAAGTTCTACATCATTTAACTTGTAGGTAAGTGCTAGGGTTATGGACACTCCCGAGCTTCAGAACCTTGCATTTATCTACACTGAACTGCATCTGCCACTTTTCTGACCAAGAATATAGTTTGTTTAAATCCTCCTGAAGTTCCCTAACGTCTATGTTCGAATCAATTATCCTACCTATCTTTGTGTCATCGGCGAATTTGCTCATTTCACTAGTAATTCCCTCATCAAGGTCATTGATATATATTATAAACAACAACGGGCCCAAGACTGATCCCTGTGGAACGCCACTTGTTACAGATCCCCACTCGGATTTAACCCCATTTATGGACACTCTCTGCTTCCTGTCTGTGAGCCATGACTCGATCCATGAGAGCACTTTTCCCCCAATGCCATGAGCTGCCACTTTTTTTAACAGCCTTTGGTGCGGAACTCTATCAAAAGCCTTACTAAAATCTAAGTAAATAATATCAAATTCTTTATCGTGGTCAACAGCCTCAAAAGCTTTACTGAAGAAAGCTAATAAATTAGTTAGACAAGACCGGCCTCTTGTGAATCCATGCTGAGTATCATTAATCAAGCTATGCTTATCGAGATGGCTTCTTATAATCTGAGCTATAATTGACTCTAGTAATTTGCCTACAATTGAGGTCAGGTTTATTGGGCGGTAATTTGACGGTAACGACTTGTCCCCTGTTTTAAAAATAGGAATTACATTAGCCATCTTCCACATATCAGACACTACACCTGTTTGAAGAGATAAATTAAAAATATTAGTTAATGGTTCACAGAGTTCCATTTTGCATTCCTTAAGAACCCTTGAAAAAACCTCATCAGGACCCAGCGACTTATTTTGCTTCAGTCTGTCTATCTGCTTCACAACCATTTCACTAGTGACTGTGATGTTACATAATTTATCTTCTTCTAGCCCACTATAAAAATTAATTACTGGAATATTGTTAGTGTTTTCCTGTGTAAAAACCGAGAGAAAATAATTATTTAAAATCGAGCACATTTCATTCTCTTTGTCAGTAAGGTGCCGATAGTTATTTTTAAGGGGACCTATCTTATCTCTAACTTTTGTTCTATAGACCTGGAAAAAACTTTTTGGATTAGTTTTAGAATCCCTAGCAACTTTAATTTCATAGTCCCTTTTAGCTTTTCTTATTCCCTTTTTAATGTCCCTCTTAATGTCAATATACTGATTCATAAGATGACCCTCACCTCTTTTGATACGCCTATAAATTCCTTTCTTATGCCCTAGTAGATATTTGAGCCTATTATTCATCCATTTTGGGTCATTTCTATTTGATCTAATTTCTTTACACAGGATAAACGTTCTTTGAGCAGCATGTATAGTGTTCAGAAAACTGTCATATTGATGGCTCTCTTCGTTACCCCAGTCAACAGATGATAAGTGTTCTCTAAGCCCATCGTAATCTGCTAAGCGAAAATCTGGGACTGTTACTGAGTTATCGCTACTATCGTACTTCCATTCAATGCTAAATGTAATTGATTTGTGGTCGCTAGCACCCAGTTCCTCTGAAATTTCTAAATTATTAACAAGGGATTCATTGTTTGCCAGAACTAAGTCAAGCAGGTTATTTACCCTTGTAGGTTCTGTCACAAACTGCTTCAAAAAACAACCCTGAACTACTTCTAAGAAGTCGTATGATTCTAAATTCCCAGTCAAGAAATTCCAATCAATATGACTAAAGTTAAAGTCTCCTAGAATTACTACATTATCGTGCCTTGTGGCCTTAACAATTTTCTCCCATAGTAGTCTCCCTTGGTCCCTATCTAAGTTTGGGGGACGGTATATCACTCCTAAAATCAGTTTTTCATGCCCCTCTGAAAATTCTATCCAAACAGACTCTGTATGTGTTACTTCAGACTTAATACCCATTTTTATGCAACAGTTCAAGCAATCTTGGATATACAGTGCCACCCCACCCCCTTTCCTGATACTTCTGTCTACTTGGAACAATTTAAAACCCTGAATGTGACATTCCGCAGGCATGTCCCGACTTTTTTTAATTAAACCATGCCTCAGTTAAGGCAAATACATCAATGTTACCTGCACTAGCAACTAATCTCAACTCGTCCATCTTATTCCTAGCACTACGGCTATTAGCATAATAAACATTGAAAGACTCTCCTTTCTCTTTACCCTTCCTGCTCATTTCTGTTTTTCGACTAAACCTATTATTGTCCTTATCACCCAGTGTAACTGGCTTTTCAATATCTACCTCATTCTGCTTATTACTAGTTCCCCTAGAACTCATAATATTACTACACTGGGACTTCACTGTTTTCCTGCCAAAACCCATACCACTAACTATTCCTAGTTTTAAAGTCCTAACAGCTCCCTCCACTGCAGTTGCCAGTGCTTCCACCCCAGACCTAGATAAATGAACCCCATCCCTGGCATACATGTCATTTCTGCCATAGAAGAGGTCCCAGTTGTCAATGAATGTTACTACATTTCCCTTACAGTATTTGTCCAGCCAGCAATTGATACCAATTGCCCTGGACAACCATTCATTTCCAACTCCTCTCCTTGGCAAAATACCACATGTGACAGGGTTCCCACACTTCCTCCTAATTATTTCTATTGCTGACCTATACCTGCTAATCAGGTCTTCACTCCAGATGGCTAACAATATCCTCCATCCCAGCCCCAGGAAAGCAAACCCTCTGTCTCCTACTCCTGTCCTTCAAGCAGAACACCCTATCCATATACCTAACTTGGCTATCCCCAACAACAATATTCTTACCTTCCTTAATAATAATAATAATAATAATAATAATAATCTTTATTTACTACAAGTACATGTACATGGTATATAGTCCTAGCTGACAACAATGACATACTACTACATAGAAAGCCACTTGTTATGCTGAGCATCTCGGGCAAATTAGGTCAGTGTCCCAGGATGCGACCCACACCAGTCGACTAACACCCAGGTACCCATTTTACTGATGGGGAACATAGACAACAGGTGGAAAGAAACATGCCCAATGTTTCTACTCTGGCTGGGAATCGAACCCAGGCCCTCACCGTGTGAAGCGAGAGCGTTAACCACCAGGTAGTCGACTCACATTCTTCGGGTAGCACTGAGAATGTATTAGATGTTTCCACAACAGTTTCCATGGCAGTCTCTTTCTTCTTCATCGTTTCTACTTTTCCATTCGTCTTCTTGATCGTCAACTTCGTTCCCTGCTGTTCAGCCACTGACCAGTTTCCTTTCTTGACCTGAGGACTCAAAACAGGAGGACTACTATGAATCTTCTTGTTTTCCTCGGTCAGTCGCCGAATCTCCATCTTCGCCATCCTCAATTCTAACTTAAGCTGTTGGTAAAGTTGCTCGATGGAGGGCATCTTGCTTCAATTCGTAGAGAGCGCGCAAACAGGTCTTAAGAACATAAGAACGAAGGAACACTGCAGCAGGTCTACTGGCCCATGCGAGGCAGGTCCAAGTCTCCTACTGGCTTAAGCCAATGCACCCAACCTAGTCAGGTCAGGTCACCTTGACTTAAGGGAGGAACACGGCAACTGTCCTGGTAGCACAAGCTAATCAGGTCCAACTCACACCCACCCACACCCACTCATGTATTTATCCAACCTATTTTTAAAGCTACACAACGTTCTGGCCTCTATAACTGTACTTGGGAGTTTGTTCCACTCATCCACAACTCTATTACCAAACCAGTACTTTCCTATATCCTTCCTGAATCTGAATTTTTCTAACTTAAAATCATTGCTGCGAGTCCTGTCTAGGCTAGATATTTTCAGCACACTATTTACATCCCCTTTATTTATTCCTGTCTTCCATTTATACACCTCAATCATATCCCCCTAATTCCACAACTTTCTAGAGAGTGCAGATTCAGGGCCCTTAGTCTATCCTCATAGGGAACGTTTCTGATACATGGGATCAGCTTTGTCATCCTAGTTCGTACATTTTCCAGAGCATTTATATCCATTCCGTAATACGGTGACCAAAACTGTGCAGCATAATCTAAATGAGGCCTAACCAAGGATGTACAGAGTTGAAGAACAACCTGAGGACTCCTATTACTTATGCTTCTTGATATGAAGCCAAGGATTCTATTAGCTTTATTGCGAACACTTATGTCTTGGTTTCAGATTACTGCTAACAAGAACTCCTAAATCTTTTTCGCAATCCGTAATATTAAGATCTACATTATTTAGTTTATATGTGGCATGGTTATTGTCCTGTCCAACATTTAGAACTTTGCATTTGTCTATATTAAACTGCATCTGCCACCTCTCTGACCACTGCATCAGTCTACTCAAATCTTCCTAGGCCGTCGAATGAATTCGACGGCCTATTTTGGTGTCATCGGCAAACTTGCTGATGTCGCTCTTTATGCCCTCATCTATGTCGTTTATGTATATTGTGAACAGCAGGGGGCCCAACACTGACCCTTGTGGAACACCGCTCCTGACGCTTCCCCACTCTGATTTCTCCCAATTTATGCAAACTCTCTGCTGCCTATTTGTCAACCATGCCTCTATCCAGGAAAAAATTTCTCCTCCTATTCCATGTGCCTTAATTTTCCTCAATAGTCTCTGATGTGGGACCCTGTCAAAAGCCTTACTGAAGTCCATATAAACAATATCATATTCATTACCATGATCTACCTCCTCAAATACCTTAGTGAAAAAAGTTAATAAATTCGTAAGGCAGGAACGCCCCTTTGTAAAACCATGCTGAGATTCGTTGATTAATTTATGGTTTTCAACGTGGCTACGAACTGCCTCGGCAATTATTGATTCCATAAATTTTCCCACTATGGAGGTTAGGCTTATTGGTCTATAGTTCGAAGGTAAGGACCTGTCACCTGCTTTGAAAATAGATATCACATTTACAATTTTCCACTTATCTGGCACCATGCCAGTTTGTAGTGATATGTTGAAAAGATTAGCCAAAGGTTTGCTAAGCTCCTCTTTACATTCCTTTAGAACCCTTGCATACAGTTCATCAGGGCCTGGGGATTTGTTAGGTTTTAATTTATCTATTTGCCTAAGGACCATGTCACTTGTGACCCTAATCGTGCACAGTTTATTATCGTCCTGTTCCACGTAATTTATCATTTCTGGAATATCGCTGGTATCCTCCTGTGTAAAAACTGAGAGGAAGTATGTGTTAAAAATTCTACACATTTCCTTATCACTGTCAGTGAGCTGACCCGAGGAACTTTTGAGTGGGCCTATCTTGTCCCTGATCTTACTTCTGTATACCTGAAAGAATCCTTTTGGGTTAGTCTTCGAATCTTTGGCAACTTTAACCTCATAATCTCTTTTTGTTTTTCTTATTCCTTTTTTTATTTCTCTCTTTAACTGAATATATCGATTTCTTAATTGCCCCTCTCCTCTTTTGATTTGCCTATATATACCTCTCTTTTGACCAATTAGATATTTTAATCTATTGTTCATCCATTTAGGATCATTTTTGTTTGATCTGATTTCCCTATTTGGAACATAATTTGACTGAGCAGCTAGAACTATGCCCTGGAAAGCGTCATATCGGCAACCATCACCACCTACCTGACCCTTAGTCAGGTCATTCCAGTTCAGCCCACCTGAGTAATTTTTCAGTCCTATGAAATCAGCCAAGCGGAAGTCAGGGACAGAGACTTGATTGCCATTATTAGGGGAATTCCATGATATATTAAAACTGAGTGATTTGTGATCACTTTCCCCAAGCTCATCATTAACCTCAAGATTATTAATTAGTGTTTCCCTACTGGCAAGAACCAAGTCAAGGAGGTTATTTCCCCTAGTTGGCTCTGTCACAAACTGTTTTAAAAAACAATCCTGGATCGTATCAAGAAAGTCACAAGTACACGTCACGTGGAGGTTAGTGGTGGGAGTTAGGGTGGTTCAGGGTAGAGAGGTGGGTTTAGGGTGGGGATGGGGGAGGCACAGTGTTGCCGTCAGTATAAACTTCCCTCCCACAGTGAAAAAACAAACAAGGAGAGTTCCTGGATAAATACTCAACCAACAACACTTGTGTGATGCTGCGATCAGTGATGTCGTGTGTGGTACAGACATCAGTGATGTCTTGTGATGTCCCGGTGGCCTGGTGGCTAAAGCTCCCACTTCATACACGGAGGGCCCAGGTTCGATTCCCGGCGGGTGGAAACATTTCGACGTGTTTCCTTACACCTGTTGTCCTGTTCACATAGCAGCAAATAGGTACTTGGGTGTTAGTCGACTGGTGTGAGTCGCATCCTGGGGCACAAGATTAAGGACCACAATGGAAATAAGTTTGACAGTCCTCGATGACGCACTGACTTTCTTGGGGTATCCTGGGTGGCTAGCCCTCCGGGGTTAAAAATCCGAACGAAATCTTATCTTATCTTATGCAACCATCAGTGATGTCTCGTGTGGTACAGACATCAGTGATGTCTTGTGTGATGCAGCCATCAGTGATGTCTTGTGTGGTACATACATACATCATTGATGTCTTGTGTGGTACATACATCAGTGATGTCTTGTGTGATGCAGCCATCAGTGATGTCTTGTGTGGCACATACATCAGTGATGTCTTGTGTGATACATGCATCAGTGATGTCTTGTGTGGTACAGACATCAGTGATGTCTTGTGTGGCACAGACATCAGTGATGTCTTGTGTGATACAGACATCAGTGATGTCTTTTGTGGTACAGACATCAATGATGTCTTGTCTGGTACAGACACTAGTGATGTTGTACAGACATCAGTGATGTGGTACAGACATCAGTGATGTGGTAAAGACATCAGTGATGTCTTGGGTGGTACAGACATCAGTGATGTCTTGTGTGATGCAGCCATCAGTGATGTCTTGTGTGGTACAAATATCAGTGATGTCTTGTGTGGTACAGACATCAGTGATGTCTTGTGTGGTGCAGACATCAGTGATGCCTTGTGTGGTACAGACATCAGTGATGTCTTGAGTGATGCAGCCATCAGTGATGTCTTGTGTGGTACAGACATCAGTGATCTCTTGTGAGATGCAGCCATCAGTGATGTCTTGTGCGGTACAGACATAAGTGATGTCTTGTGTGGTACAGAGATCAGTGATGTCTTGTGTGATACAAACATCAGTTATGTCTTGTGTGGTACAGACATCAGTGATGTCTTGTGTGGTACAAGAATCTTGATTCTGAGGACATGTACATAACCTTCACGACTACGACAACTACTACTACAACTAACCCATCTCTTTGGGAAGGACCTACTTTCACAGGCCCGGTGGCCTGGTGGCTAAAGCTCCCGCTTCACACACGGAGGGCCCGGGTTCGATTCCCGGCGGGTGGAAACATTTCGACACGTTTCCTTACACCTGTTGTCCTGTTCACCTAGCAGCAAATAGGTACCTGGGTGTTAGTCGACTGGTGTGGGTCGCATCCTGGGGGACAAGATTAAGGACCCCAATGGAAATAAGTTAGACAGTCCTCGATGACGCACTGACTTTCTTGGGTTATCCTGGGTGGCTAACCCTCCGGGGTTAAAAATCCGAACGAAATCTTATCTTATCTTATCTTAATCCCGCCTACCAGTGACTATGCCCTCGTCTGCTACACTTGACGTTACTATATAAGCGCCAGGCTCCTTTCTTCTGCTTCAAAATCTCCACGACTATGGTGCTCTGCGCACCTACTCCAAGGTTGTGGGACTGATTACCTCATCTTCTGTATATAATCCTACTGTCTTCAAGCTGTCCTAGAATTTGTATTGATAAAGCCACTGGATGGTGAAACGTCTACAATAAAGATACCCAGATGTTGCATAAGTGTCTTAATTTCATCTTGTCGGTATTATATACCATTCTTGCACAACTACTCTTTATGTTCGATTGGTTAGAAAGATGAAGATCCATCTGCCTACTTTGCTAGTTATCCCTATAGTACGCATTTTGTATGCTATTACACCATGATCGTACTTATCAAAGGCTTTTGCAAAATCTGTGTATATTACATCTGCATTCTGTTTGTTTTCCAGTGCATCTAAGACCATATCATAGTGGTCCAATAGTTGCGAGAGGTAGGAGCGACCTGCTCTAAAACCATGTTGCCCTGGATTGTGCAATTTTGGGGAGTCCAAGTGGTTTGCTATCCTGCTTCTTAGAACTCTTTCAAAGATTTTTATGATGCGGGACGTTAAAGCTATTGGTCTATAGTTCTTAGCTACTGCTCTGCTGCCACCTTTATAGAGTGGGGCTATATCCGTTGCTTTTAGTGACTGTGAAATTGCACCATACTTAGGGCCCGTGAGAGGGGTTTCTTGCAGTTCTTAATGAACACAGAGTTACACGAGTCTGGGCCTGGTGCTGAGTGCATGGGCATGTCGTCGATGGTTTTCTCAAAGTCTAGTGGAGTTAGTGTTATGTCAGAAATGTGGCATACATTGGCAGGGTTTTGAGGCGCATTCATGAAAAAATTGTTTGGATTGTCTATCTTTAGACTTATTAGTGGCTCGCTGAACACAGTCATATTGAGATTTCAGTACCTCACTCATTTCTTTGTTGTCATCTGTGTAGGATCCGCCTTATCTGAGCAGGGGCCCCTATATTAGAAGTGGTTTTTGCCTTGTTTTGGGGTATACGAAAAGAAATATTTCGAATTTCTTTCAATTTCACTAATCGCTTTTAGCTCTTGTCTCTCCTGGATCCTGTATGAGTCCTTTAACTTTAGCTCAACATTTTCCACTTCCCTGGTTAGTGCTTCTTTCCATGTTTCAGATAATCTGGCATTCTTGAGGAACTCAGTGATTCTTCACCTTCTCCTGTAGAGGAAGCGTCTCTCTCCAGTTTCCTTCTTCTCTTCTTTTTTCTTAGGGAAATATGCCTTGATGGCTATATCGCACAAGACATCAGTGATGTCTTGTGTGATATAGCCATCAGTGATGTCTTGTGTGATGTAGACATCACTTGTGATGTCTACACTCTCTCGAAAGGCGTAGAATTAGGGGGGATATGATCGAGGTGTATAAATGGAAAACAGGAATAAATAAAGGGGATGTAAGTAGCGCGCTGAAAATTTCCAGCCAAGACAGGACTCGCAGCAATGGTTTCAAATATGGAAAAAATCAGATTCAGAAAGGATATAGGAAAGCACTGGTTTGGTAATAGAGTTGTGGATGAGTGGAACAAACTCCCGAGTACAGTTATAGAGGCTAAAACATTGTGTAGTTTTAAAAATATGTTAGATAAATACATGAGTGGGTGTGGGTGGGTGTGAGTTGGACCTGAGTAGCTTGTGCTACTAGGTCTGATGCTGTGCTCTTTCCTTAAGTGGAAGTGACCAGACTTGGTGGGTCATTGGGCTAATCCGGGGGGTGGGGGACATGGACCTGTTCCGCATGGGTCAGTAGGCCTGTTGCAGTGTTCCTTCTTTCTTATGTACGGTGCAGACATCACTTTTGATATCTAGCGAGTGTTCATTAACGTCACCTTGGAGTAGATTTTAATAAGGAAAAGTGAAAGTTTAATATAAGTGTCTCACTGTGTGCTGCTGCTGAGGCTGCTCAAGTGAATCATTGTTTACATAGGCTGAGTTGACACTGTGACTGAGTCACACACAAGATAGTAGAAAACCTTCTTCGGGTTATTAACCCCGGAAGATTATTAACCCAGAAATTCCTACAAAATAAGCAAGTTATTGTTTTGGTTTCTAGACCTTCTCACCTAGTAGAAGGCGAACTACAATAGTAGACTAGTACTTAGGAATCTTTTAACAGCTGGGTGAAGAGGGGACACAGGTGTAAAGAGTTTTGTCCATACGCCTCGCCGTGCTAAAGAACCTAACCCAGATGCTTTTGGTTGCGAGCCGAACGCCGACTGAGATAATGATGTGGAGGCGTAATATACTGTGGGTGAGTAAGAGAGACTATTAGCAAGCGCACCAGCAGCAACTTATCTGCACTAAGTAAGCACTACAAGCGTCCATAATTCCTTGCCATAAGTGCAATAAAAGCCACAGATATTTCCTCCAAGTTCTGTAAACACAGGAACCCCGGCTATGTTGACACGACCTTGGCTCCAACCTTCTCCACTTCAACCATCTCCCCTCACCTCCCCTCCTCTCACATTCCCTCCTCTCCCTTCCTTCCTCCCCTCCCCTCGTCTCCGTGCCCTTACACACGCCTGAAGCCACGCCTCTCAACTAAATACTGTCCACGCCATGCCCTGGTTCCCTGTATAACCTTAACTCTGCTACATTGTCAACTGAAAATCCCTCACATGCTGTCTGTAACTCAGGGACCTCCTAGGCCCGGTGGCCTGGTGGCTAAAGCTCCCGCTTCACACACGGAGGGCCCGGGTTCGATTCCCGGCGGGTGGAAACATTTCGACACGTTTCCTTACACTATTGCCCTGTTCACCTACCAGCAAATAGGTACCTGGGTGTTAGTCGACTGGTGTGGGTCGCATCCTGGGGGACAAGATTGAGGACCCCAATGGAAATAAGTTAGACAGTCCTCGATGACGCACTGACTTTCTTGGGTTATCCTGGGTGGCTAACCCTCCGGGGTTAAAAATCCGAACGAAATCTTATCTTAACCCACATGCCACACACCTCTAGTCCCAGCAGTATCACCCCTGGAGTCGCTTCCTGAAGTCACTGTCTCCACAGATGAGGCCTCCTGGTTTCTGGCCTGATCGATCAAGCTGTTAGTACTAAGTCCACTGTCCGCAGTCCAACGTAGACACCCCAACCCGGCTGATCAGGAACTGTTTTAAGGAATCTTTTGGGTTTCCTCTTGAAGACAGCTAAGGGTCTGTTGGAAATCCCCCTTATGCATGAATGGAGGGCGTTGAAGAGTCGTAGTCCCTTAACACTTATTTAGTTCTCTCGGTGTACTCATCGCTTCCCTGTTTTTTATTGGAGGTGTCCTACACCGTCTGCCAAGCCGCCTCTTTCAGGTCATGCGCAGTAATTTCGGTGTGCAGGTTTGGGACCAGTATCTTCCAGATGTAGATTATGGTGTATCTCTCTCGTCTACGTTCTAAGGAGTAAGGTTTAGGAACTTCAAGTACTCCCGGTAGTTTAGGTGCCTGACTGAGTTTATATAAACTGTGGAAGTCCTCTGTACATTTTCCAGCTCGACAATTTCTCCTGCTTTGAAGGAGGCTGTACACAATATTCCAGCCTAGAGAGAACGAGTGACCTGGCATCTCTGGTTTAAAAGGTTCTAGTTGTATAACCTGTCATTTTTCTTGAAATAAGAACATAAGAACATAAGAAAGGAGGACTCACATTCGTTAGGTAGCACTACACCTTCACTTGTGGAATTCGTCAAGACGTTCACGATGGTTTTCGTTGGGGTTTCTAGGGATGTCTCACTCACGTCAGCCAATGCTTCCTTGGTGCTCGTTGTGACATTCCCAGTAGAACATTATTTATTCCTGTTTTCCATTTATACACCTCGATCATTTCCCCCCTAATTCTACGCCTTTCTAGAGAGTGCATATTCAGGGTCCTCAATCTATCCTCATAGGGGAGATTTCTGATACGTGGTATCAACTTTGTCATCCTCCTTTGTACGTTTTCCAGAGCATTTATATCCATTCTGTAATACGGTGACCAAAACTGTGCAGCATAATCTAAATGAGGTCTAACCAAGGATATATAGAGTTGAAGAACAACCTGAGGACTCCTATTATTTATGCTTCTTGATATGAAGCCAATGATTCTATTAGCTTTATTGCGAACACTTATGCACTGTTGTCTTGGTTTCAGATTACTGCTAACCAGAACTCCTAAATCTTTTTCGCAATCCGTAATATTAAGATCTGCATTATTTAGTTTATATGTGGCATGGTTATTGTCCTGTCCAACATTTAGAACTTTGCATTTGTCTATATTAAACTACATCTGCCACTTCTCCGACCACTGCATCAGTCTATTCAAATCTTCCTGGAGTGCTCTAATGTCCTCGTCAGAATGAATTCGACGGCCTATTTTGGTGTCATCAGCAAACTTGCCGATGTCGCTCTTTATGTCCTCATCAATGTCGTTTATGTAGATTGTGAACAGCAGAGGGCCCAACACTGACCCCTGTGGTCTACCTGGAGGGCATTCCGGGAATCAACGCCCCCGCGGCCCGGTCCACGATTAGGCCTCCAGGTGGATCATGTCATGTACATGTCATGAAAAACATGTACACTCCCCGATTCTCATTTTGGGTTATCTTTTTATTATCTCACTTTACTTCCATGGAAGACTATTTCTCACTGAAGACCCTTATTATGCTTAACTTTACTCAGGACTCCATGACTTTCCAAATATGACTGTTATGACACAGACACGACCTTCCAACTATGACAAAGTCATGACATTCCAACTATGACATAGTCATGACCTTCTATGACACAGTCATGACCTTCCAACTATGACACATTCATGACCTTCCAACTATGACACGTTCATGACCTTCCAACTATGACACGTTCATGACCTTCCAACTGTAACACATTCATGACCTTCCAACTATGACACAGTCTCTAATGCAGTTCATAATAATTTAGCTCTTCTTTAACAGTTACATTTTTCCAGCTTCTGCCTTAATACTGCCCTTCGTTAAGCACAATTTAGAGGCGAGACGAGACGTATGGGCAAGTTTCCTTCAATTACTGCCCCTGTTCACCTAACAGTAAAAATATAATTATAAATTAGTCGACCGTTCTGGTTGGCATCCTGGAAGAGTAAGAAAAAAAAGCCACACTGTTTGGCTTTCTTCGAATAACCCATAAAAATATTCCTCTTCCTCACATGAGAAATTTTTAACATGTCTAGGCATAAAAATGATAGTATTACGTTGTTTACTTCTATATCCCTAACCACTTGCCCTCCCTCCCCCCTAGTACTGCTGATCACGCTTTGTTTACTGATATTCCTAGATGTCTAGTTCTAACTATGGTTGTACTATATGAGTCCACTGAGTCTTGGTCGCCTAGTTCTGCCTATTATCATGCAGGAATCCATTGTAAATATTAAATGTCAGATCCCACAGATTTATGTAGACTTAAATTTGTCTATCGATTTTATGTGTTTTTTTTTTTTCTAAAACTTAATTGGGTTCATTTCTAGGCCTACAGCCATGTCTTACTCGACTGAATGTTATGGAGAGGGATATCTGCAGGGTCCCTAAGCCTAAAATAACTAAACTTACATAAATCCAAAATTTAAGATATATAAAACTAGAACTTAAGTTATGTTGCCAAGTAAAGTGTTTAAGACAGACTGAACTACTGATCTCAATGATTGTAGTTTGTTTTGAGATTAATTCTGGCCCTCCAACGTGATCTTAATGACCCTCATGTATCATGTATACTTTTTTCCACCTTCCATACGCCCCAAGAGCTATAACACAACAGTAAGATTATATTCGTGTAGTTGTGAACCCCTTACATTACAAGTTAGTAACTAACACACTAAACAAGCCTCTCGTGCCACAGGTTTAGGTGTTTAGTACACTAAACAATATTTGTCAACCAATTTCTAAGACACATCATTTGATATATTTAACTAACTGTATGGATATAATATTTGCGTGACGGTGGGGTGGGGGAGGTGAGTTGAGGAAAAGTTGAGTATAACATCACACAGATTGAAAAACTATTTTGACCAACTGAAGTTGTTCAGAAGATCGTGTGGAAAGAATATAGGGAATGGAGGAAGATGTGCAGCTGGTATAGGATACACACAATGACAACTGAGGGATGTATAGTAAACTGCACAAAATGATAAGGGATAAAGGGAGAGCTACGCTATGCTATTTGTGCTTGGGGATCAACTGCAGCAACACACCTAAAGCCAATAATAACCCAACAAAAAGCTGCAGTAAGAATAATCACTAAATCCCATCCCTGGCAACACCCCCCCCCACTCTTCATAGACCTAAACTTACTCCCAGTTCAGTACATCCACACTTACTACTGTGCAATCTACATCTACAGGGCCTTAAACTCTAATATCAACCTTGACCTGAAACGCTTTCTTGATAGTTGTGACAGAACCCACAGGCATAACACCAGACACAAACATCTCTACGACATTCCCCGTGTCCGACTAAACCTTACAAAAATTCAATGTATGTCAAAGGCCCTAAAATCTGGAATACCCTACCTGAGAACTCTAGAACTGCAGACACATTCATCACCTTCAAAACTACCATTAGAAAACATCTTATCTCCCTGATACACCCCGTCAACTAACTACTACACGAATACCACCTGGTGGTTCACACTTACACTCACTCACTCATTTGACCATAAACAGAAATATTAATCTCAATCTTAAAATAATGAATCCTGTGATACTCCAATACTGAAACTATGTACTGTGCCAAAACAAAAGCATTCACATTGCTAAACTCACAAACTAGTATTTAGTCACTTAGCCATAATACCAACTTACCTCATAATTTGTAATATTTTACAATTAAGAATAAAACTAAGTCTGCCCGAAATGCCTAGCCATGCTAAGCGTTCTAGTGGTACACTCTGTAATCACAATTTTACTACATGTAAACCACACAATAACCAAATTTCTGTTAACTCAGCATTGTAATCCTTATAGAGAATAAACTTTGAATTTGAATTTTGAATTTGAATTTGAAAGGGAGAGCTACGGGAAGGAGGGATAAAGGGAGAGCTACGTCAGGAGTGGTGTTCCACAGGGGTCAGTGTTGGGCCCCCTGCTGTTCACAATCTACATAAACGACAGTGATAAGGGCATAAAGAGCGACAAACAAGTTTGCCGATGACACCAAAATAGGCCGTCGAATTCATTCTGACGAGGACATTAGAGGACTCCAGGAATATTTGAATAGTCTGATGCAGTGGTCGGAGAAGTGGCAGATGCAGCTTAATATAGACAAGTGCAAAGTTCTAAATGTTGGACAGGAGAAAAACCATGCCACATATAAACTAAATAATGTCGATCTTAATATTACAGATTGCGAAAAAGATTTAGGAGTTCTGGTAAGCAGTAATCTGAAACCAAGACAACAGTGCATAAGTGTTCGCAATAAAGCTAACAGAATCCTTGGCTTCATATCAAGAAGCATAAATAATAGGAGTCTTCAGGTTGTTCTTCAACTCTATATATCCTTGGTTAGACCTGATTTAGATTATGCTGCACAGTTTTGGTCACCGTATTACAGAATGGATATAAATGCTCTGGAAAACGTACAAAGGAGGATGACAAAGTTGATCCCATGTATCAGAAATCTTCCCTTAATACTTGAGAATTCTTCGCTTGCCTAACCCTTGGGCACGACCTACTTCCACATTAGACAAATGTGACACCGTGATGAATGGTTTAGAAAACCGACAAGTTGAAGAATTGAGACACTTATGCAACACTTGGGAATCTTTATTGAAGAAATGTTTCGCCACACAGTGGCTTCATCAGTCCAATACAAAGTAGAAATGAACATTAAAATGGTATAAAATACCGACAGGTATGGGTAAGGAGAGTAGAAGTTTGAGATAATCAGTCCCTCAACCTGGAATCGATGTGTTCAGTCCATCACTCTTGTAGGAAGTGCAGCATAGGGCCATAGAGGTGGCTTATATACTGCGGTGAGATGAGTTGAAGCAGGAGGAGGTGAGATCACAATGGGACCTGCCACTAGTGTAAGTAGGTCGTCGTCCAAAGGTTGGGCAAGCGTTGAAGTCTTTGTACCAAGATTCCATGATGTTGCAGTGTCTGACAGATGTGATGAATGGTTTAGAAAACCGACAAGTTGAAGAATTGAGACACCTATGCAACACTTGGGAATCTTTATTGAAGAAACGTTTCGCCACACAGTGGCTTCATCAGTCCAACACAAAGCAGAAATGGGCAAGGAGAGCAGAAGTTCGAGGTAATCAGTCCCGCAACCTGGAATCGATGTGTTCAGTCCATCACTCTTGTAGGAAGTGCAGCATAGGGCCAGAGAGGTGGCTTATATACTGCGGTGAGATGAGTTGAAGCAGGAGGATGGATTCTTCAACTTGTCGGTTTTCTAAACCATTCATCACATCTGTCAGACACTGCAACATCATGGAATCTTGGTACAAAGACTTCAACGCTTGCCCAACCTTTGGACGACGACCTACTTACACTAGTGGCAGGTCCCATTGTGATTTCACCTCCTCCTGCTTCAACTCATCTCACCGCAGTATATAAGCCACCTCTATGGCCCTATGCTGCACTTCCGACAAGAGTGATGGACTGAACACATCGATTCCAGGTTGAGGGACTGATTACCTCAAACTTCTACTCTCCTTACCCATTTCTACTTTGTGTTGGACTGATGAAGCCACTGTGTGGCGAAACATTTCTTCAATAAAGATTCCCAAGTGTTGCATAAGTGTCTCAATTCTTCAAATGTGACACCACCTGTGACTGCTGCACCTCTCCTACCTACGGTTTATAAGCTCCTTCTCCGCTCATATGCCGTATTCTACTCAAGATTGATGGACTGACCACATCGACTCAAGGTTGAGGGACTGATTACCTCATTCTCCTCCTATTCTTCAAGCTTCTCCTGTGTATGGACTGATGAAGCCACTGTGTGGCGAAACGTTTCCTTAATAAAGATACCCAAGAGTTGCACATGTGTCTAATTTATCAACGAGTCGGTTCTGTGAACCATTCATCTACAATCATGTTCAGAATGTTGAGGTCAGGTGGAGAATGCTGCATCTGATCACTAGGCCTGTTGTACGTGTGTGTATCTGTGTGTGTGTGTGTGTGTGTTGTGTGTTTGTGTGTGTGTGTTGTGTGTGTGTGTGTGTGTGTGTGTGTGTGTGTGTGTGTGTGTGTATGTGTGTATCTGTGTGTGTGAGTGTGTGTGTGTGTGTGTGTGTGTGTGTGTGTGTGTGTGTGTGTGTGTGTGTGTGTGTGTGTGTGTGTGTGTGTGTATGTGTGTATGTGTGTGTGTGTGTGTGTGTGTGTGTGTGTGTGTGTGTGTGTGTTGTGTATGTGTGTTTGTGTGTATTATGTGCATGTGTGTGGTGTGTGTGTGTGTGTGTGTGTGTGTGTGTGTGTGTGTGTGTGTATGTGTGTTGTGTGTGTTTATGTGGTGTGTGTGTGTGTGTGTTGTGTGTGTGGTGTGGTGTGTGTGTCGTGTGTGTGTGTGTGTGTGTGTGTTGTGTGTGTATGTGTGTGTGTATGCGTGTGTATGCGTGTTGTATATGTGTACTCACCTAGTTGTACCTCACTAGTTGAGGTTGCAGGGTCGAGTCCGAGCTCCTGGCCGGCGGCCCCCCCTACCTCCTACCCCCCCTCCCAGCACTCCCCAACCCCCCGCCCCCCCCCTCCCCCCCCCAATACCCCGCCTCCACTCCTCCCCCCCCCCCCCCCCCCCCCCCCCCCCCCCACCCCCTCCCCCCCCCCTCACCGTGAGCTTTATCCTAACTCTGTTAAAAAGCTATGTATGGATCCTGCCTCCACTACATCGCTTCCCAAAACTATTCCACTTTCTGAACTACTCTGTGGCTGAAAAATACTCCTAACATCACTGTGATTCATCTGTGTTTCAACTTCCAACTGTGTCCCCTTGTTACTGTGTCCAATCTCTGAGAACATCCTGTCTTTGTCCAACCTTGTCAATTCCTCTCAGTATTTTGTATGTCGTTATCATGTCCCCCCATTCTTCCTGTTCCTTTAGTTTGTCGTCAGGTTGATTTACTTAACCTCTCCTGTAGGACTTACCTCTTAGCTCTGGGATAAGTCTTGTTGCAAAACCTCTTCCACTTTCTCTAGTTCTTTTCGTGCTTGGCTAGGAGTGGGGTTCCAAAATGGTGCCTGCAATATCCAATATGGGCCCTAACGTACACGTGACAGGGTCCTGAACGTTCCTTATTAAGGATTCGGTATACTGTTCTGAGGTTTGATAGCGCCCATATTGCTGCAGCGTTATTTGGTTGATGTGGCGCGTCAGATGTGCCTGGTGTTAACTCACCCCAAGATCTTTTTCCTTGAGTGAGGTTTGTAGTCTTGGAACCCCCCTAGACTGTAACTCCGTCTGCGGTCTGCTTTGCCCTTCCTCCAATCTTCATGACTTTGCACTTGGTGGGATTGAACTCCTGGAGCCAATTGATGGCACCAGGTCTGCAGCCTGTTCCAGATCCCTTGTAGTTCTGCCTGGTCTTCGATCGAGTGAATTTCTTCTCATCAACTTCCAATTTCTGCAAACAGGGACACCTCAGAGTCATTCCTTCCGTTCATGTCCGTTCACAATACCTGAAACAGCCATGGGTCCTAGGACTGACCCTGTGGGGACCCCGCTGGTCACAGGTGCCCACTCTGACACTCGCCACGTACCATGACTCGCTGCTGTTCTTCCTGACAAGTATTCCCCTGATCTTGTAGTGCTTCCTCTGTTTCCTGCTGGTCTCAGTTCTTGCACCAATCTCTTGTGTGAACTGTGTCAAAACGCCTTCTTGCAGTCCAATGAATATGCAATCAACCCACCCTCTCTCTCTTGTCTTACTGCTGTCACCATGTCATAGAACTTCCAGTAGGTTTGTGACAGGATTTCCACGTCCCTGAAACCATGTTGGATGATGTTGATGAGATCATTCCTTTCTAGGTTGTTCCTCCACTTTCTCCTGATAATCTTTCTCCTGATTTTGCATACTATAAATGTCTGTGTCATGGTCAGTAGTGTGTTGTGTGTGTGTGTGTGTGTGACTCAACTAGTTTTACCGTAACTAGTTGAGGTTGCAGGGGTCGAGTCCGAGTATGGTGTGTGTGTGTGTGTGTTTAGTTACCATTTTGTCTAGGCACATGTCGATTAGACACTAGGCCCTGTTGTTACGTGTATGTGTGTTGTGTGTGTGTGTGTGTGTGTGTGTGTGTGTGTGTGTGTGTGTGTGTGTGTGTTTGTGTGTGTGTGTGTGTATGTGTGTGTGTGTTATGTACGTGTGTGCGTGTGTGTTGTACCACCTAGCTGGGTTGCGGGGGGGGCGAGTCCGAAAGCTCTGGCCCCGCTCTCTTCAACTGATCGCTACTAGGTCACTCTCCCTGTGCCCGTGAGCTTTATTCATACATATGCTTAAAGCTATGTATGGATCCTGACCCCACTCCATCGCTTCCCAAACTATTTCCACTTACTGACTACCTGAGGCTGAAGAAATACTTCTACTTCCCTCGTGATTCTCTGTGTCTTCAGCTTCCAACTGATGTCCCTTGTTTACTGTGTCCAAGCTCTGGAACACTGTCTTTGTCAACCTTCGTCAATTCCTCTCAGTATTTGTATGTCGTTCTAATGTCCCCACCTATCTCTCCTGCCTCAGTTGTCAGTCAGGTTGATTTCCTTTTATCATCTCCTCCGTAGGACATACCCTCTTATGCTCTGGGACTAGTCTTGTTGCAAAAACCTCTCTTGGCTACTTTCTCTAGTTTCTTCACGTTGCTTGGATAGGTGTGGGTTTCCAAACCTGGTGCCGCATACTCCAATATGGGCCCTAACGTACACAGGTGTACAGGGTCCTGAATGATTCCTTATTAAGTGTCGAATGCTGTTCTGAGGTTTGCTAGGCGCCCATATGCTGCAGCAGTTATTTGGTTGATGTGCGCTTCAAGGAGATGTGCCTGGGTGTGTTATACTCACCAAAGATCTTTTTCGTTGTGATGGTGAGGTTTGTAGTCTCTGACCCCTGACTGTACTCCGTCTGCGGCCTTCTTTGCCTTCCCCAATCTTCATGGGACTTTGCACTTGGTGGGGATTGACTCCAGGAGCCAATTGCTGGACAGGTCTGCAGCCTGTCCAGATCCCTTTGTAGTTCTGCCTGGTCTTCATCGACTCGTGAATTCTTCTCTCAACTTCCACGTCACTGCAAACAGGGACACTCTCTGAGTCTATTCCTTCCGTCATGTCGTTCACAAATACCAGAAACAGCCACTGGTCCTTGGACTGCCCCATGCGGGACCACGCCTGGTCACAGGTGCCACCACTCTGACACCTCGCCTAGTACCATGACTCGCTGTGCTGTCTTCCTGACAAGTATTCCCTGATCCATGTAGTGCTTCTGTTATCATGCTTGGTCCTCCAGTTTTTGCACCAATCTTTGTGTGGAAACTGTGTCAAAAGCCTTCTTGCGTCAGAATATGCAATCACCCACCCCTCTCTTTCTATGTCTTACTTGCTGTCACCATGTTATAGAACTCCAGTAGGTGTGTGTGTGTGTGTGTGTGTGCGTGCGCGCGTGGCGTGCGTGCGTGCCAGCTAGCGTGTGTGTGTTGTGTCGTAGTGTGCTGTGTGTGTGTGTGTGTGTGTGTGTGAGTGTGTGTGTGTGTGTGTGTGTGTGTGTCTGTGTGTGTGTCTGTGTGTGTGTGTCTGTGTGTGTGTCTGGTGTGTGTCTGTGTGTGTTTGTCTGTGTTGTGTGTGTCTGCCTGTAGTGTGTTTCTGTGTGTGTCTGTGTGTCTGTGGTGTACTCACACTATTTGTACTCACCTATTTGTGGTTGCAGGGGTCGATTCATAGCTCCTGGCCCCGCCTCTTCGCTGATATGTGTGTGTGTGTGTGTGTGGTTTGTGTTGTATGAGTATGAGTGTGTGTGTGTGTGTGTGTTTGTTGGTGTGTGTGTGTGGGAGTATGAGTGTGTGTGTGATGTATGAGGATTTGTAGTTGTGTGTATGAGTGTGTGTGCGTTGTGTGTGTATGAGTTGTGTATGTGTCGTGTGTGTTGTGTGTGTGTGTGTGTGTGTGTGTGTGTGTGTGTGTGTTGTGTGGTGTGTGTGTGTGTTTATGTGTGTGTGTATGAATTTTGTATGTGTGTTTGTGTGTGTGTGTGAGAGAAGAGAGACTCAGCAATCATCACATTTGCACCAATAACTCACTTCAGTTGTGACTGGGTGTGGTAGTGTGAATTGTCATTACTCTAAATTTTGTTTCATGATTGCAGCCATGTATAAACGTAAGTAACCAATTCTTACAGTATTACATTACCTTTGTAACTGTGAGTTCATTACTTTTACCTAGTTCAGCCATCAAAACTTGGAGCCGCGTCCCTGGACCCATTGTGTACCTCTGTAATCTGTAAATACCTTTGTAACTTGTCATGATTGTGACTAGACCTACCTGGAGTTCATTACCTTTGTAAATTGTGAGTTCATTACCTTTGTAAATTGTGAATTCATTACCTCTGTAACTTGCTCAGCTATCAAAACTTTCGAGGCACAGTCCCTGGACCCCTTTATGTACCTCTGTAATCTTTTGACTACCGCCCACAGGATGGGTATGGGGTGCATAATAAACATATTAAACTTAAAAAAACTGATGATCTACCGGGTGGGGTTATAGAGTCTTGGGTAGCTTGGCAGGGGTATTGGACAAGTTGTGAGTAGACCTTCTGCAGTGTTCTATGTTCTTATGTGGGATAGCGATGAAGAAGTTTCTTGGGGCGAGTGGTTCAGCTAAACTTCAACTATGTATAGAAGCCGTTTGTTTCTGGTTGAAATTGTTGGTTATAGAGATAAGCGATGATTCCAGGATTCTTCGGTATTGAGTGTTGTCTTCTGTGGCGATAAGTCTTGAGTTTCTGTAGGTAATTAAATGGTTGTGTGAATTGCGATGTTGTACACAGGCATGCCTTGTTATCGTCAGTCCTGCTTTGCAATCATTTTGGTGTTCTGAAATACGTGTTGGGGTCTCTTGATCTATGCTAAGTGTAATTATCCGTAACCACTATCTGCATATAATTTGTTGCAGTCATTGTGATGAAATGGTTTGTGCTGAATTGGTTTGAAAAAAAACGACAAGTTGAAGATTGGAGACACTTATAAGAACATAGGAACGTAGGAACACTGAAGAAGGCCTACTGGCCCATGCGAGAAGGTCCAAGTTATCTACCGGCTCTTAAGACAATGCACCCAACCTAGTCAGGTCAGGTCACATTGACTTAAGGGAGGAACACGGCAACCGACTGGTAGCACAAGCTATCAGGATTGAGAAGAGCTGCCTAGATAAGAACAAAGAACATAAGATAGAGGAACACCTGCAAGCAAGCCTGTTGGCCTTACTAGGCAGAGTGTCCTTTACAATTCATCCCACCAAACAAACATTTGACCCAACCCCATTTTCTTCAATGCCACCCAAGAAAAAACATGCTCCGATGTGCAAGTCCCTCTCAAATTCCAACCCCTCCCACTCATGTACTTATCCAACCTAAATTCTGAAACTACCCCAAAGTCCTAGCCTCAAATAACCCAATAGGTAGACTGTTCCACTCATCAACTACCCTATTCCAAACAATACTTTCTATTCCTTTCTAAATCTAAACTTATTCTAATTTAAATCCATTACTGTGGTTCTCTCTTGGAGAGATATCTCAAGACCTTGTTAATACCCATTTATTAATACCTATCTTCCACTTTTTTACACTTTGATCAGGGTCTCCCCTCATTCTTCGTCTAACAAGTGCAATGTAACTTAAGAGGTCTTCAATCTTTATTAATAAGGAAGATTTCTAATGCTATGTATTAATTTGTTCATCCTACGCTTGAATGTTTTCTAACGAATTTATGTTCCATTCTGTACTATGGAGACCAGAAATTGAGCTGCATAATCTAGGTGAGGCCTTACTAATGATGTATAAAGCTGCAATATTATGGACCTCTGGACTTCTGTTGCTTACACTTCTTGATATAAATTCCCAGTAGTAATCTCATTTGCCTTATTACGTACACTTAGGCATTCTGTCTTGGTTTAAGGTGCTGCTTGCCATAACCCCAAGTCCTTTTCGCAATCTGTATGGCTAATTCTACATTATTTAACTTATAAGTGGCTGGGTTTTGGTTCAACTCCGAGCTTCAGAACTTGCATTTATCTACATTGAACTGCATCTGCCACTTTTCCTGGACCAAGAGTTAAAGTTTGTCTAAATCCTCCTGATAGTTCCCTACATATTCGTTTGTAAATCAATTATCCTACCTATCTTCGTGTCATCGGCGAATTTGCTCATATCACTAGTAATTCCTTCATCAAGATCATTGATATTATATTATAATACAACAAAACGGGCCCATGACTGATCCCTGTGGAACCACTTGTTATTGATCCCATCTCGGATTTAAACCCCATTTTTGGACACTCTCTGCTTCCTGTCTGTGAGCCATGATGATCCCGAGAGCCACCCTTTCCCCCAATGCCATGATAGCTGCTACTTCTTCAACAGTCTATGTGTGCGGAACTCTATCAAAATGCCTTACTAAAATCTAAGTAAATAATATAAAAATTTCTTTATCATGGTCAAACAGCCTTCAAAAGCTTTACGAAAAAAGTTAATAAATTTGTTAGGACAAGGACCGGCCTCTTGTGATCCATGCTCGAGTATCATTAATCAAGCTATGCTTATCGAGATGGGACTTCTTATTAATCTCAGCTATAATTGACTCTAGTAATTTGCCTACAATTGAGGTCAGGCTTTATTGGGCGGGTAATTTGACGTTAACGACTTGTCCCCTGTTTTAAAAATAGGGAATTACATTAGCCATCTTCCACCATATCAGACACTACACCTGTTGAAGAGATAAATTAAAAATATTAGTTAATGGTTCACAGACTTCCATTTGCTTTCCTTAAGAACCCTTGAAAAAACCTCATCAGGGACCCGGGTGACTTATTTTGCTTCAGTCGGTCTATTCTCTTCACACTCATATTCACTAAACCGTGACTGTGATGTCTTAACACCCTGAATTTATCTTCTTCTGATTCCACTATAAAAAAATTAATTACGGAATATTATAGTGTCTTCTGTGTAAAAACCGAGAGAAATAATTATTTAAAATCGAGCACATTTATTCTCACCCCCCCCCGGTCAGTAAAGATTCCATAGTTATTTTTAAGGGGACTTTCTTATTCTGACTTATGTTTCTATTTACCTGGAAAAAAACTTTTGGGTTAGTTTTAGAATCCCTAGCAACTTTATTTTCATAGTCCCTTTTAGCTTTTCTTATCCCTTTTTTTAATAGTCCCTCTTAAATGTCAATATACTGATTCATAAGATGACCCTCGCCTATTTTTGATACGCCTTCTAATAAATTCCTTTATTTGCCCTAGTAGATATTTCAGCCTATTATTCATCCATTTTGGGTCATTTCTAATTTGAATCTAATTTCCTTATAAGGGATAAACGTTCTTTGCGCGCATGTATTGTCGTTCAGAAAACTGTCATATTGATAGCTCTCTTCGTTACCCACAGTCAACAGATGATAAAGTGTTCTCTAAGCCCATCGTATTCTGCTAAGCGAAAAATATAGGACTGTTTACTGAGTTGTCCCTTCTATCATCTTCCATTCAATTCTAAATGTAATTGAATTTGTGGGTCGCTTGCACCCAGTTTCCTCTGAAACTTCTTAAATTATTAACATGGGATTCATTGTTTGCCAGATCTAAGTCAAGCAGGTTATTTCCCCTTGCTAAGGTTCTGTCACAAATGCTTCAAAAAAACAATCCTAACTATTCTAAGAAATCGTTATGATTCTAAATTCCCAGTCAAGAAAATTCCAATCATTATGACCTACAAAGTTTAAAGTCTCCTGAAATTACTACCATTATCGTGCCTTTTGGCCCTAACAATTTCCTCCCATACGTAGTATCCCTTGGTCCCTATCTAAATTTGGGGGACGGTTATAACACACCTAAAAATTAATTTTTCATGCCCCTCTGAAAATTCTATCCAAACAGACTCTGTATGATGTTACTTCAGACTTAATACCCGTTTTTATGACAACTGTTAAGCGGATCTCGGACATACATTGCCACCCACCCCCCTTCCGATATTTCTATCTAACTTGGAACAATTTAAAACCCTGAATGTGACATCTGCAGGCATGTCCGACTTTTTGAATTAAACCACGTCTCAGTAATGGCAAATACATCTATGGTTACCTGCACTAGCAACTAGGTCTCAACTCGTCCTTCTTATTCTTGCACTGCGACTATTTGTGTAATAAATATTTAAAGACACTCTCTCTTTACCCTTCCTGTCTCCTTTCTGTTATTAACTAATAACCTATTACTGTCCTTGTCAATTAGTGCCACTGGCTTTCCAATATCCACCTCATTTTTGCCTATTACTAGTTCTCCATTACTCAACTGTTACTACCCTGCGACTCACATTTTTCCCGCCCCAAAAACCCATACCACAAACTTTCCTAGTTTAAAGACCCTAACAGCTCCCTCCACTGCGTTGCCAGTGCTCCCACCCCACACCTAGATAAGTGAAACCCCATCCCTGGCATACATGTCATTTCTGCCCATAGAAGAGGTCCCAGTTGTCCAATGAATTGTTACCGCATTTTCTTTCAGTATTTGTCCAGCAAGGCAATGACCCCATTGCTCTGGACAACCATTTCATTTCCAAATCCTCTCCATTGGCCAAAAATGCACTTAATACAGGTTTTCCCACCCTTCCTCCTAATTTCTCTATTGCTTGTCCTTATAGCCCTCGCTAATCAGGTCCTACTCCTACGTCTGCCAAACATCGTTGCCTCCGCACCTGAGACAGTTAATAGGATTGCTCCCCCCATTACCTCTCATGCATGTCTTCCATGAAGGTTAACATTATCCTTCATCCCAGCCCCAGGAAAACCACAACTTCTCTGCCTCATACTCCTATCCTTCCAAGCAGAAAGCCCTATCATGCTACCTAATCTGGCTAATCCCCAACAACAACCCATTGCTTAGTACCTTCTTGGCGTCGTTCTGTCGTGATGCTCCGAGTAGCAACTCGACTCACATTCGCCAGGTAGCATTACACCACTTGCAGAATTCGTCAAGATGTTTCTCGATGGTCTTCGGTAGGGGTTTTTCTAGGGATGTCATACTCACGTTCTGCCAATGCTTTTTGGTGCCTGTTGTGGATTCCCAGTAGAACCTCACATTCGTCAGGTAGCACCGAGTATGAGTTGGAAGTTTCCAAGGTAGTTTCAGGGTTCTCGTTGGTCTGCCTCCTCCAACCGTTTTTCTTGATCTTCAGCTTGGTTCCATGTTGCCCGGCCACTGAACCAAGCTCCCCTCTTAACCTGGGGGACTCACAACAGAAGGATTACTACGATCTCTTGTTCTCCTCGTTAATCGCCCGTATCTCCATCTTGCAACTCTGAGCTCTTCTCTCAGATGCTTGGTAGTAAAGTTGCTCAGAGAGGGCATCCTGGTACAAAGATGAGGGAGAGGGCATCCTGGTACAGATGGGGGCATCCTGGTTCAGGGTCAGCTATAGATTTCATTAAGTCTAAGGAGGTGATCCCATTCATATGTAGCATCTTGCCTAGAAGGGGAGTAGGGGAAATGAATGGTTGTCTAGGGCAATTGGTGTAAATTGCTGGCTAGGACAGGATACTGCAAGGAATTGCAATCCATTCATTGACAACTGGAACAAACTTTTATGGCAAACTGATATGTATGAAGGGACGGGGTTACATCTCTCTGGGGGGGCAGGGGGTTGGCAGCACTTTTGCAGACCCCCCTCCAATTGAGAAGGCATTGGTGAAATGTATTATTTTAAACTGATGGTAGATAGAGGTATGGGTGTGTGTGGGAAACAAGCAGGTTGCAACACTAGGGTTGGAAACAGAAAATGTATATAATGGCATTCAGGCATGAAGTTATAAATAAAGACATAGATCAGGTTCCAGCAAACAAAGGGGACAGCATCAGAGGGAGCAAAGGACTAGTCCCTTAGGTTTTACTATACTAATAGCAGGAGTGTAAGAAATAGATAGATGAGCTAAGATTAATTGCAAGTGCCAGGAAAACATGTCTTTTTGCTATAAACAGAGGACCTGGCTCAATCTGAAAGATAGAGAAGAGCCCTCTGAATGTCACTACAAGGCTATAAATTATTCCACACTGACCAGGGTTCCAAAAGGAAAGGTGGTGGTGTAGCATGTATGTCAGAGACACAATTTTAAATTGTTGTGTTAGACAAGATATTAAATTAGAAGCGTTCAGCCACTGAATCTGTTTTGGTTACAGCTTCTCGGAGGGCGAGAAAACTAATTTGGGTGTGATTTACAGGGCCCCAAATCTTGATAGGGAGTGCAGTAAACTTCTATGGGAACGAATTCGTTAAGGCATCTACATACGAAAATGTTGATGCTAATGTTTTTAGGAGATTTCAAACTATGACAGTTTGACTGGAGCAACTTCTGCAGGAAATTTAGAGTCAAGTGACTTTTTGATACGGATCCAGGATGTTTTATGGGACGAAAATTCGTAAGGCATCTACATACGAAAATGTTGTGCTATTGGGAGATTTATACTATAGGACAGATTGACTGGAGCAATTTGACAGGAAATTTAGAGTCGAGTGACTTTCTTGATACGTCCAGGATTGTTTTTTTAAAACAGTTTGTGACAGAGCCTACTAGGGGAATTAACCTCCTTGACTTGGTTCTTGCAGGTAGGGAAACACTAATTATATTCTTGAGAGTTAATGATGAGCTTGGGGAAAGTGATCACAAATCAACTCAGTTTTAATATATCATGGAATTCCCTAATAATTGGCAATCAGTCTCGTCCCTGATTTGTTGGACTGATTCATAGGACTGAAAAATTACTTAGGTGGGCTGAATTGGAATGACCTGGACTAAGGGTCAGGTAGTGGTGATGGTTGCCGATTTGATGCTTTCCTGGGCATAGTTCTAGCTGCTCAGTCACAATTATGTTCATAAATAGGGAAATCAGATCATAAACATAAATTGATCCTTTAAATGGATGAACTATATATTAAAATATCTGATTGGTCAAAAGAGAGGCATATATAGGCAAATCAAAGAGGAGAGGGGCAATTAAGAAATCGATTTATTCAGTTAAAGAGATAAATAAAAAAGGGAATTAGAAAAGCAAAAGAGATATATGTGGTTAAAGTTGCAAGAGACAAGAGAATCGACAGGGTACTAACCCAAAAGGATTCTTTCAGGTATAATACAGAAGTAAGATAAGGGACAAGATAGGCCCACTAATCAGTTCCTTCGGGGTCAGCTCGCTGACAGTGATAAGGGAAATGTGTTAGATAGTATTTTTTTAACACATATTTCCATCTCGTTTTTACATACAGGTGGTTCCCAGCGATATTCAAGTAATGCTAAATTATGTAGAAAACAGGACGCGTTACGAATAATGTGCACGTTTGGGTCTCAAGTTACATTGGTCCTTATGGCAAATACCATAAATTAAAACCTAACAATTTCCCACCGGCCTGATGAACTGTTATGCAAGGGTCTAAAGAAATGTACAAGAGGAGCTTAGCACTACATTTGGCTAATCTTTTCAAACATATCTCTACAAACTGGCATGGTGCCTAGATAAGTGGAAAATGGCAAATGTGATACCTATTTTCAAAATAGGTGACAGGTTCCTAAGCTTCGAATATAGACCAATAAGGGCCTAACCTCCATAGTTGGGAAAATTTAGGAATCAATAATTGCCGAGGCAGTTCGTAGCCAACCTTAAAAGCATAAATTAATCAACGATCTCCAGCATGGTTTTACAAAGGGGCGTTCCTTGCCTTACGAATTTATTAACTTTTTTCATCTAAGGTATTTGAGGGAGGTAGATCATGTAATGAATATGATATTGGGTATATGGACTTCAGTAAGGCTTTTGACAGTGGTCCCTATCAGAGATATGAGGGAAATTAAAGCACACTGGAATAGGAGGAGAATTTTTTCCTGGATAGAGGCATGGTTGACAAATAGGCAGCAGTGAGTTTGCATAAATGGGGAGAAATCAGGTGGGGAAGCGTTACGAGAGCGGTGTTCACAGGGGGTCAGGGTTGGGCCCCCTGCGCATGTTCACAATCTACATAAACGACTTGATGAGGGCTTAAAGAGCGACATCGGGAAGTTTGCCGATGACCCCAAAAATAGTGCCGTCGAATTCATTCTGACGAGGCATTCGAGCACTCAGGAAGATTTGAATAGACTGATGCAGTGGTCGGAGAAGTGGCAGATGCAGTTTTTTAATATAGGACAAATGCAAAGTGCTAAATGTTGGAAGGACAATAAACATGACACATTATAAACTAAATAATGAAGATCTAATATTACGGATTGCGAAAAAAGATTTAGGTTTTCTGGTTAGCAGGAATCTGAAACCAGACACAAAACAGTGTGCATAAGTGGATGTTCGCAATAAAGTAATAGAATCCTTTGGCTTATTTCAAGAAGCATAAATAATAGGAGTCCTCGGTTGTTTCTTCCAACTCTATACATCCTCTGGTTAGGTTCATTTAGATTATGCTGCAAGTTTTGGTCACGTAGTTAAAGGATGGATATAAATTCTCTGGAAAATGTACAAAGGAGGATGACAAAGTTGATTCCAAAAGTATCAGAAACCTTCCCTAGAGGTAAGACTAGGGCACTGAAACTGCACTCTCTAGAAAAGACGTAGAATTAGGAGGGGATAGGTTTGAGGTGTATAAATGGAAGACAGGAAAAATAAATAAAGGGGATGTTAAATAGTGTGCTGGATAATTATCTAGCCTAGTCAGGACTCGCAGCCAATGGTTTTAAGATGGATAAAATTCAGATTCAGGAACAGGATATAGGAATTACTGGGTTTGGTAATAGAGGTGTGGATGAGTGGTACAAATACTCCCGAGTCATGATAGAGGCCAGAACTTTGTGTAGCTTTTAAACAATAGGTTTTGAATAAATACATGAGTGGATGTGGGTGGGTGTGAGTTGGACCTGATAGCGTGTGCTACCATCGGTTGCCGTGTTCCTCCCTTAAGTCAATGTGACCTGACCTGACTGGGTTGGGTGGATTGGCTTAAGCCGGTAGGAGACTTGGACCTTCCTCGCATGGGCCAGTAGGCCTGCTGCAGTGTTCCTTCGTTCTTATGTTCTTATGTACGGGAAGGAGGGAGCTACGGGATAAAGGGAGAGCCAGGTGGGAGGTAGGAACAGTGAGTCACAATCACAGGCAGAGGATACAGACAGCATATAAAGACAGTTGGATATGGAGGGAAGCACGTGAAGTAAACAGGGGACGTAGGGAACAAAAATGCTCGAAAATGGAATACAAGATATAATTTTAAAAATTAGAGCGTAAATTATAATAAAAATACAACTTAATCTATAATAAAAATACAGACTATAATAAAGTTATAACAAACAAAAGCAAGGAGGTCTGAGAGCACATAAAGTACAGCAAGTTAGATAGTGGGAGGATATAATGAAAGTTAGCAGAGTGGAGAAAGCAGGGAGGGAGGGGTTATGGAGAGCGTGTGAAGGTAGCATGAGCCTTCCTGCGTGTCTGAGCCAGGGGAAGGTGGTGGGGAGGGCGGGGGATGTTGTTGTTGGGGAGATCCAGGGTAAAGGGAGGGGCGGTGAGTAGGGAGGGGGCTGGGGTTGGACGGAAGGGGACGGGCGGGAGTGGCGGCAGGCCGGTGCCACCCAGGTGAATGGCCGCCATCCAGGTGCTGTGTGGCGTCCTCTGATTCACTTTTCCACGTCCCATTATACTCTCCCCGGCCTCAATCCACCCCCATCAAACACCCCCTTCCTTACCTACAAATCAGCGTTCCTCTCTACCCCCTCCCCATCTATGAGGTCTTATGCATTCTCCCCTTCCCAAAGATAAGTTTCCTTCACTTCCATGAGTTTCTTCATACCTTCATCACTATGCCTCTTCCTTCACTACCTTACTACAGCTGCCTAATCCCTTCACCACCCTTACTACAGCTGCCTCTTCCTTCACCACCTTACTACAGCTGCCTCTATCCTTCACCACATTTACACCTGCTGCCTCTTCCTTCACCACATTAACCCTGCTGCCTCTTCCTTCACCACATTACCCCTGCTGCCTCTTCCTTCACCACATTAACCCTGCTGCCTCTTCCTTCACCACTTTACCCCTGCTGCCCTCTTTCCTTCACCAATTAACCCTGCTGCCTCTTCCTTCTCCACCTTTACCCCTGTGCTATTCCTTCACATTAACCCTGCTGCTCTTCTTCACACATTAACCCTGATGCCTCTTCCTTCACAACATTAACCCTGCTGCCGCTTCGTCACCACTTAAACCCTGCTGCCTATTCTCACCACTATTACCCCTGCTGCTCTTCCTTCCCACATTACCCATGCTGCCTATTCCTTCTCCACATTATCCATGCTGCCTCTTCCTTCACCACATTACCCCTGCTGCCCTTTCCCTTCCACCACATACCCTGCTGGCCTCTGCCTTCACCACATTAACCCTGCTGCCTCTTCCTTCACCACATTAACCCTGCTGCCTCTTCCTTCACAACATTAACCCTGCTGCCTCTTCCTTCACCACATTAACCCTGACTGCCCTTCCTTCACAACATTACCCCTGCTGCCTTTCCTTCACCACATTAACCTGCTGCCTCTTCACTTCACAACATTAAACCCTGCTTGCCTCTTCTTCCAACACATTTAACCCTGCTCCTCTTCCTCACCACAATACCCTGTGCCTCTTCCTACACCACATTAACCCTGCTGCCTCTTCCTTCCAACACATTAACCCTGCTTGCCTCTTCCTTCACAACATTAACCCTGCTGCCTCTTCCTTCACCACATTAACCCTGCTACCTCTTCCTTCACCACATTAACCCTGCTGCCTCTTCCTTCACAACATTAACCCTGCTGCCTCTTCCTTCACCACATTAACCCTGCTGCCTCTTCCTTCCACCACAATAACCCTTCGTACTTGGATAACCTATTCACGTTACACCACAGTTAACCCTGGACTGCTCTTCCTTCACACATTAACCCTGCTGCCTCTTCCTTCACAACATTAACCCTGCTGCCTCTTCCTTCACCACATTAACCCTGCTGCCTCTTCCTTCACCACATTACCCCTGCTGCCTCTTCCTTCACAACATTAGCCCTGCTGCCTCTTCCTTCACCACATTAGCCCTGCTGCCTCTTCCTTCACCACATTACCCCTGCTGCCTCTTCCTTCACCACATTACCCCTGCTGCCTCTTCCTTCACCACATTAACCCTGGAGGTTACCTGGAGGTTATTCCGGGGATCTACCCCCCGCGGCCCGGTCCATGACCAGGCCTCCCGATGGATCAGGGCCTGATCAACTAGGCTGTTACTGCTGGCCGCACGCAGTCCGACGTACGAGCCACAGCCCGGCTGATCCGGCACCGACTTTAGGTATCTGTCCAGCTCTCTCTTGAAGGCAGCCAGGGGTTTATTGGCAATTCCCCTAATGCTTGATGGGAGGCTGTTGAACAGTTTTGGGCCCCGGACACTTATGGTGTTTTCTCTTAGTGTACAATGGCGCCCCTACTTTTTATTGGCGGGCATTTTGCATCGCCTGCCAGTCCTTTTTACTTTCGTAGCGGAGTGATTTCTGTGTGCAGATTTGGGACATTCTTCCAAGATTTTCCAAGTGTATATTATAGATATATCTCTCCCCCTCCTGCCGTTCCAACGAGTACAAGTCGAGTGCTTCCAAGCGTTCCCAGTAGTTAAGGTGCTTGACTGAACTTATACGTGCAGTAAAGGAACTCTGTACACTCTCAAGATCTGCGATTTTCACTGCTTTGTATGGAGATGTTTATTTACAGCAGTATTCCAGCCTAGAGGAGAACAAGGTGATTTGAAAAGGATATCATGGCTTGGCATCTCTCGTTTTGAAAGTTCTCATTATCCATCCTATCATTTTCTTTGCAAGTGCGATCGTGGCACTGTTTGTGATCCTTGAAAGTGAGAGATCCTCAGACATTACTACTCCCAGGTCCCTTACATTATTATCCGCTCTATTGTATGGCCGGAGTCAGTAGTATTTACTCTGTTCTAGTTATTATGTTCCTCCCAGTTTTCCATTACGGGAGTAGTTGGAATTTGTCCTCATTGAACATCATATTGTTTACCGTATGCCCACTGGAAAAACTTTGTTTTTATCTTCTTGGAGGTTAAACCGCCGTCCTCAGCAGATGACAGCCTCATGCAGATCCTAGTATCATCGCAAAGGATGATACGGTGCTTGTGGTGTATATCTCTGTTATGTCTGATACTATGAGGATAAGGAATAAGATGGGGGCGTGTACTGTGCCTGGTGGAACAGAGCTCTTCACTTGGACAGCCTCCGATTATATAACTCTGTTGACCACTACTCTTTGTGTTCGATTTCTGTTAGGAAATGTGTGTGTGTGTGTGTGTGTGTGGTGTGTGATGTGTGTGTGTGTGTGTGTGTGTGTGTGTGTGTGTATGTGTGTGTGTGTATGTGTGTATGTGTTGTGTGTGGTGTGTGTGTGGTTGTGTGTTGTGTGTGTGTGTGTGTGTGTGTGTGTGTGTGTATGTGTGTGTGTGTGTGGGTGTGTGTGTGTGTGTGTGTGTGTGTGTTGTGTATGTGTGTTTGTGTGTATTATGTGCATGTGTGTGGTGTGTGTGTGTGTGTGTGTGTGTGTGTGTGTGTGTGTGTGTGTATGTGTGTTGTGTGTGTTTATGTGGTGTGTGTGTGTGTGTGTTGTGTGTGTGGTGTGGTGTGTGTGTCGTGTGTGTGTGTGTGTGTGTGTGTTGTGTGTGTATGTGTGTGTGTATGCGTGTGTATGCGTGTTGTATATGTGTACTCACCTAGTTGTACCTCACTAGTTGAGGTTGCAGGGTCGAGTCCGAGCTCCTGGCCGGCGGCCCCCCCTACCTCCTACCCCCCCTCCCAGCACTCCCCAACCCCCCGCCCCCCCCCTCCCCCCCCCAATACCCCGCCTCCACTCCTCCCCCCCCCCCCCCCCCCCCCCCCCCCCCCCACCCCCTCCCCCCCCCCTCACCGTGAGCTTTATCCTAACTCTGTTAAAAAGCTATGTATGGATCCTGCCTCCACTACATCGCTTCCCAAAACTATTCCACTTTCTGAACTACTCTGTGGCTGAAAAATACTCCTAACATCACTGTGATTCATCTGTGTTTCAACTTCCAACTGTGTCCCCTTGTTACTGTGTCCAATCTCTGAGAACATCCTGTCTTTGTCCAACCTTGTCAATTCCTCTCAGTATTTTGTATGTCGTTATCATGTCCCCCCATTCTTCCTGTTCCTTTAGTTTGTCGTCAGGTTGATTTACTTAACCTCTCCTGTAGGACTTACCTCTTAGCTCTGGGATAAGTCTTGTTGCAAAACCTCTTCCACTTTCTCTAGTTCTTTTCGTGCTTGGCTAGGAGTGGGGTTCCAAAATGGTGCCTGCAATATCCAATATGGGCCCTAACGTACACGTGACAGGGTCCTGAACGTTCCTTATTAAGGATTCGGTATACTGTTCTGAGGTTTGATAGCGCCCATATTGCTGCAGCGTTATTTGGTTGATGTGGCGCGTCAGATGTGCCTGGTGTTAACTCACCCCAAGATCTTTTTCCTTGAGTGAGGTTTGTAGTCTTGGAACCCCCCTAGACTGTAACTCCGTCTGCGGTCTGCTTTGCCCTTCCTCCAATCTTCATGACTTTGCACTTGGTGGGATTGAACTCCTGGAGCCAATTGATGGCACCAGGTCTGCAGCCTGTTCCAGATCCCTTGTAGTTCTGCCTGGTCTTCGATCGAGTGAATTTCTTCTCATCAACTTCCAATTTCTGCAAACAGGGACACCTCAGAGTCATTCCTTCCGTTCATGTCCGTTCACAATACCTGAAACAGCCATGGGTCCTAGGACTGACCCTGTGGGGACCCCGCTGGTCACAGGTGCCCACTCTGACACTCGCCACGTACCATGACTCGCTGCTGTTCTTCCTGACAAGTATTCCCCTGATCTTGTAGTGCTTCCTCTGTTTCCTGCTGGTCTCAGTTCTTGCACCAATCTCTTGTGTGAACTGTGTCAAAACGCCTTCTTGCAGTCCAATGAATATGCAATCAACCCACCCTCTCTCTCTTGTCTTACTGCTGTCACCATGTCATAGAACTTCCAGTAGGTTTGTGACAGGATTTCCACGTCCCTGAAACCATGTTGGATGATGTTGATGAGATCATTCCTTTCTAGGTTGTTCCTCCACTTTCTCCTGATAATCTTTCTCCTGATTTTGCATACTATAAATGTCTGTGTCATGGTCAGTAGTGTGTTGTGTGTGTGTGTGTGTGTGACTCAACTAGTTTTACCGTAACTAGTTGAGGTTGCAGGGGTCGAGTCCGAGTATGGTGTGTGTGTGTGTGTGTTTAGTTACCATTTTGTCTAGGCACATGTCGATTAGACACTAGGCCCTGTTGTTACGTGTATGTGTGTTGTGTGTGTGTGTGTGTGTGTGTGTGTGTGTGTGTGTGTGTGTGTGTGTGTGTTTGTGTGTGTGTGTGTGTATGTGTGTGTGTGTTATGTACGTGTGTGCGTGTGTGTTGTACCACCTAGCTGGGTTGCGGGGGGGGCGAGTCCGAAAGCTCTGGCCCCGCTCTCTTCAACTGATCGCTACTAGGTCACTCTCCCTGTGCCCGTGAGCTTTATTCATACATATGCTTAAAGCTATGTATGGATCCTGACCCCACTCCATCGCTTCCCAAACTATTTCCACTTACTGACTACCTGAGGCTGAAGAAATACTTCTACTTCCCTCGTGATTCTCTGTGTCTTCAGCTTCCAACTGATGTCCCTTGTTTACTGTGTCCAAGCTCTGGAACACTGTCTTTGTCAACCTTCGTCAATTCCTCTCAGTATTTGTATGTCGTTCTAATGTCCCCACCTATCTCTCCTGCCTCAGTTGTCAGTCAGGTTGATTTCCTTTTATCATCTCCTCCGTAGGACATACCCTCTTATGCTCTGGGACTAGTCTTGTTGCAAAAACCTCTCTTGGCTACTTTCTCTAGTTTCTTCACGTTGCTTGGATAGGTGTGGGTTTCCAAACCTGGTGCCGCATACTCCAATATGGGCCCTAACGTACACAGGTGTACAGGGTCCTGAATGATTCCTTATTAAGTGTCGAATGCTGTTCTGAGGTTTGCTAGGCGCCCATATGCTGCAGCAGTTATTTGGTTGATGTGCGCTTGTATACAACCACAATGACTAGGTTTTGGTTCTCGATCTTTATTGATAGAACTTCAACTACCTCATTTGTGGTGTTCAGCAACTCCGTGCAGATAAGGGACTCTTTGACATACAGGCCAACCCCCCCTTGTTGTCTGTTTTTTCTGTCGCATCTAAAAAGGTTGTAACCACTTATCCATATTTCACTGTCAAAGTGATCTTTTGTGTGAGTCTCTGTGAAGGCTGCAAACATTGCATTAGACTCCACTAGAAGTCCACTGATAAAAGGTATTTTGTTGTTGGTGGATGGCTTAAGGCCCTGTATATTAGCAAATATGAACGAGGTTGTATTCTGCTGCCTCTTCCTTCACAACATTAGCCCTGCTGCCTCTTCCTTCACCACATTAGCCCTGCTGCCTCTTCCTTCACCACATTAGCCCTGCTGCCTCTTTCTTTCCTACACTCGTACATTACCTCCATCGCAGGAGAGTCCAGTCACAAATATAGTTTAATATATGTTTGTGTAACCTAACTGAGAATAACAAATATTAAAGTTTATGTAAGATTTCGACCAGGTAAAAAATAAACAAAAGGCAATTTGGTAACAAATTATGAAACCAGATCATAAATAAAGTAATAATTTTTGTGTAGAGGATAAAAACTTACTTGATGCACTAAGTTGCTTAACACCTCAAATAATGTATACAAAACAGTTTTTATGTAAAACTGGAATCATAATTTAGTTATTGTACGCACCGTATATAAAATCTAACAGATGAAAATACCCTGCAGTTTAAAAATCAGGTAGTGAAAAAATTACTTCATAAACAAGGAGCCAGACATCATTTCGCACTGCAATTTTAATAAGACATTAAAATGGCAGAACGTAGCAAAAGGTGTAATAGTAGGAAGGGGCGAGGAGGCAGTTCATATGAACCATCAGGTACATACAAACCGTCAAAGTTCTGTGCCAGATTCACCTTAAACAGTAAACAGCTGAACAAACTTGAATCAGAATGGAAAATACCTCCACTCTATATTCACAAACTGTGATGAACTGCTAGTGAACTTAATGGTGTCTAACACATCAAGCTGAGACCACATCTAAATACAATTCAGCAACCCAATGCAAATTATTTTTTTTTTCATCAAATATTCCTGGCTGTAAATATCGTGCTTCCGACAATAGTCCAAGAAAATACACAACTTACGCAATTTTTATATATCTCTATCATCGAGTATCTACCATACAGATACATCAAAGCTGGGGCACCGAACAACCTCCCCCCCCCCATTAAGTCTGAGGGACTGATCACCTCAAATTATTTCTTCATGTCTTCCACCGTCTCCAGTAATTATTCACTGGACCGGATTGATAAATCCACTATTTGGCAAAATGTCTCCACTATAATGATACCCAAGTGTTGCGCATGTTTCTTATTCATCCCTATGGAATATTAAGTAATTGTTTGGATTTTTAACCCGGGGAAAGGTTAGTCACCCAGGATAACTTAATAAAGTCAGTGCGTCATCGATGACTCTTATTTCAACTGTCATCCTTTTAATCTTGTTCCCCAGGATGCGACCCACAACAGTCGGCTAATACCCCGGTACATACTGCTAGGTGAACATTGACAGCAGGTATAAGGAAACATGCCCAATGTTTCCACTCGTGCCATGAATCGAACCATGGACACTCAGTATGTAAGCTGAGTGCGCTATCAACCGAGCCATGTGACACTCAAAAAATGTATGCCAACAGCATTTGGTGTTCTCAGGCATTCACCCATCCAAGTACTAACCAAACCCAACGTTACTTAACTTCACCGATCGGACGAGGAACAGTGCATTCAATGTGGAACGGCTGTTGCTGTATACTAACAGCCCCCTTCAAGTCAGGAGAAATTGCAGAAATGGAAAACATACAGGGAACCTTCACTGCTAGTATAAATTCAGTGAAGCATCTGAGCTGCTGGCAACAACTGAACAGTGAGCTGTACTCCGTGGAACATAGACTACAAAGACACATTATAATGTACATTTGAAAAATTTTGGAGGGACTGGTCCCAAACCTGAATACTGAAACCACTCCAGATAGAGCAAGACGCTTGGCAGTGTAAAATACGTCCAATGAAAAACAGACATTCAATGAGTATGGTAAGAGAGAACTTAATATATGTAAGGGGATGAATTTCTTCAGCATGCTCCCTTCGTGAGTAAGGAAAATTACCTACAACTCCTTGGCTATCTTCAAAAGGAAACCCAATTCGTTTCTCAGGTCGGTTTCCAATAGGCTGAGCTGTGGTGCATATGTTGGGACAACGTGTAACAAGCACCAAAAGACTGGTCAATCAGTCTAGCAGCTGGGAGACCTGGTCCGAGACCAAGTACGTAGACTCTAGGTAGGTAGATCATACAATGCACAGTAAAGAAAAAAAAAACTTGCAGTATTGAGCTTAAGAGAGGTGGAACCTTTCACAGCAGACAGTAAAGAAATACTTATGTCACATTACGACTCTGTACAGAGTTCAGCGCTGAAAATATTCAACCAATGCAAAACTCAAAAGATTGGATTTGTATTGTACATATTCAAATTTGTAAAAGGCATAGGGACGATTTAATTGAAAACAAGTTGGAAAGCTATATGAGTATGAATGATTGGGAGTAAGTGGGACCTGCCCAGCATATATCAGCATGTTCTTATGTTCATCAATCTATCTTGCCTGGAGTATACCTGGAGGGTGTTTCGGGGGGTAATGCAACGCCCCCGCGGCCTGGTCCATGACCAGGCCTCGCGGTGGATCAGAGCCTGATCAACCAGGTTGTTACTGCTGGCTGCATGTAAACCAACAAACGAATCACAGCTCGGTTGATCAGGACCTGACTTTAGGTGCCTGTCCAGCTCCTTCTTGAAGACAGCCAGGGATCTACTGGTAATCCCCCTTGTAAAAACATAAGACATAAGAAAGGAGGAACACTGCAGTAGGCCTGTTGACCCATACTAGGCAGGTCCTTCACAAATCCAACCCACTAACAGAATATTTGCCCAATCCACTTTAGTTCTACCCTAACAATAAGCTCTGATAAATCCACTAACCCATGTGCAAGTTCCACTCAGATCCAACCCCTCACTCATGTATTTATCCAGCCTAAGTTTGAAAATACCCAAGGTTTTAGCTTCAATAACCCTACTAGGCAGACTGTTCCACTCATCAACTATCCTATTTCCAAACCAATACTTTCCTATATCCTTTCTAAATCTAAACTTATCTAATTTGAATCCATTATTGCAGGTTCTCTCTTGGAGAGAGATCCTCAAGACCTTATTTATATCCCCTTTGTTAATACCCATCTTCCACTTATACACTTCGATCATGTCTCCTCTCATTCTTGGTCTTACAGGTGAATGTAATTTAAAGAACTTCCATCTTTCTTCATACGGAAGATTTCTAATGCTATGAATTATTTTTTTCATTCTTCGCTGAATGTTTTCTAACGAATTTATATCCATTCTGTAATATGGAGACCAGAACTGAGTTGCGTAATGTAGGTGAGGCCTTACTAATGATGTGTTAGAAGTGATCAAGGTCCCAGGACCGAAACGTTTTCTAATAAATATGTCATAGTGTTTGCTTACGTGTCTTTCTAAACCAACTAATGATGTATAAAGCTGTAGTAAAACTGCTGTACTTCTGTTGCTTACACTTTTTTATATAAATCCCAGTAATCTGTTTGCCTTATTATGTATGCTTAGGCATTGCTGTCTTGGTTTAAGGTTGCTTCTTACCATAACCCCCAAGTCCTTTTCACAATCTGTATGGCTAAGTTCTAAATTATTTAGCTTCTAGGGTTATGGACCTTCCCGAGTAGTTTCCCTTGGTCCCTATCTAAGTTTGGGGGACTGTATATTACGCCTAAGATCAATTTTTTCATGCCCCTCTGATAATTCTATCCAGACAGACTCTGTATGTGTTATTTCAAACTTTATACCCATTTGTATGCAACAGTTCAAGCGATCTCAGACATACAGTGACAACCCCCCCTCCTTCCCGATACTTCTGTCTACTTGAAACAACTTAAAACCCTGAATGTGACATTCAGCAGGCGTGTCCCGATTTTTCGTATTAAACCACATCTCAGTTATGACAAATACATCAATGTTACCTGCACTTGCAACTAATCTCAACTCGTCCATCTTATTCCTAGCACTACGACTAAGTTTAAAGACTCTTCTTTCTCTTTGCCCTTCTTGCTCATTTCTATTTTTCCACTATACCTATTACTGTCCTTGTCACCTAGTGCCACTGGTTTTCCAATATCTACCTCATTCTGCCTATTAATAGTTCCCCTAAAACTCACATTACTATACTGGGACTTCACTGTTTTCCCCCCAAAACCCATTCCACTAACTATTTCTAGTCTGAATCCCTAACAGTTCACTCCACTGCAGTGGCCAGTGCCCCCACCCCAGACCTAGATAAGTAACCCCCCATCCCTGGCATACATGTCATTTCTGCCACAGAAGAGGTCCCAGTTGTCAATGAATGATACTGCATTATCCTTAGTGTTTGTCCAGCCAACAATTAATACTAATTGCTCTGGACATCCATTCATTATGTATGCTGGGAGGCAACTGAACAGTCTTGGGTCCCATGACACTTATTGTGTTGTCTCTTAAGTGTACTCATTGTGCCCCGACTTTTCGTCTTCATTCCAAGTGTATAGTATCCTGTATCTTTCTTGCCTGTTCCAAAAAGTACAGGTCAAGGGACTTTAACCGTACTGATATGTCGTGAAAGTTTTTTGT